>CAUYUJ010007335.1:1205360-1329601 GCA_963575745.1 Prorocentrum cordatum
GGATCCAGCCGACGACGGTGGCGATGAAGGCAGGCAGCACGTGATCCTCCAGTGGACTGCGCTGCCAGTCGAGCCCAAACGCGGCGACGCCGCGGGCAAGCAGCGCCTCGGCGATCCTGCCGGCACCACAGAAGAGCTCCAGCACGGGGCGGCGCCTGAGGGCCAGGCCTGGCGCGGCCGCGCGGCGATGCTGCCGCTGCAGGTGCCGCTTCGCCGCGTCCGCAGGCGGGCAGCCGCCGTCGCCGCCTGGGCCGCGGGCCGCCTGCGTGGGCGGCCTCTGGCGGCCGGCTGCCTTCCCTGAGGCAGCGGGCGGAAGAGCGACGCGGCGGCGGCTGGGACGCGGCCAGTCGCTAGCCAAGGGGCAGGCAGCCGCCGACCAGCGCCTCCAGGTTGCTCTCGACGAAGGCCCCGAGCTCCATTACCTCGGGCGGGATCCAGGCGAGCTCGTCCAAGAGCTTGGTCTCCTTCGTGTAGCGGTTCAGGCTCTTGGCTGTCCGCCAGCGGCCGCGCCGCTGGATCTCGCCCAGCTGGCGCCTCTGGGAGAGCATGTCGTCCGAGGCTCCCCCGTGGCGCAAGCTGTACAAGTGCGGGCGAAGCCGATCCAGCGACAGCCGACGGCAGGCCTGAGCGAACAGCGCGCTCAGTCGGTCCACCTCCTGGCCCCACAGCGGCTCCGACGGCGCCGTGGACTGCTTCAGAGCGTGCAGCAGCGGGTTGAGCCATGCCTCGCGATCGAAGAGGATGCTCTCGTCGTTCACGCCCGTCTTGCCTGGCTCCTGCCCGCTCTCGTGCAGGAGCAGCCCGAAGAACTGGTAGCCGGCGCCCGCCGCCTCCGACGGCGGTGTCAGATGCCGCCCGCGCAGCTTCGCTGCCTCCCCAGGCCTGCGGTACGAGGCGAACATGACGAGGATGCAGATGGCCAGCCGTGGAAACCCGTCGTGGACCAGGAGGCCAGCCAAGGCGAACACCACGCGACGCGGCAGTGGCAGCCGGGTGCGCCCTGGTGCGCGCCGCGCCCACGCCGCAGCCGCGCGGTGAGCCCTCGGCAGCAGCAGCGCAGTCCGCTTGTGGAACGAGCCGAGGAAGTGCGCCACCGCCGCCAAGAGGACGTTCCCTTGGTTGCCGCCGCCGCCGAGGAGGAGCTCGTTGTCCATGTACCTCACCAGCGTGTCGTCCAGGCCCGAGTGGGTCGCCCAGTCCAGGCGGCGCTCGACACAGAAACCGACGAAGCTGGTGAGAGCCCCCCGGTAGAGGCGCGCCGTCGAGCTCCTTACCGCCAGCCGCTCGAGCAGCGACAGCCCCGCCACCGCGGCCGTCTCCGCCGCTAGCGCCTTCGCATGGCTCGCCCGCTCGGCCCGAAGCGCCGAGGGCGCCGGGACGGCCGAGCGGCGAGCCGCCGCCGCAGCCTGGGCCAGCGCCAGCACCAGCACAAGCCGCCGCATGAGCGAGCAGCCCGCCACCAGAGGGCAGCGGCGCAGGCCGACTGCCAGAGAACCAGCCAGCGCGCCCGCGGCTGAGCGCGTCGGAGGGGTTGGCCTCCGAGGGTATCCATCTCACTGCCAAGGTTGAGCCAGTGGCCACGGAGAGCGCGCAGATCTTGCGAAGCGTGCTCTGGAGGTGCTTACTGCGGGCCCGGCCCTTCCCGACGGACAAGACGAGTGGCAGGTTGTCGGAGAAGATGAGGAACCGAGACCCGAATGCGGATGTGGACCTCAGGAGGTGCCGATACCCAAGGACGAGCGCTTCCCCCTCCAGGGCCAGGATGTTGGCCCTCCCCTTGATGTACACGGCGGCGACGGAGCCCCAGGCGGGCCCACGGATGAAGTGGGACGGGACCTCGTCGAAGTCCACCACGGGCCTCATGTCCATGATCGACTTGTCGGTGGCCCCAGGAGCCCTCGGTAGCCGCAGCCCGACCGGGCCCTCAGAGGCCTCTCCCAAGACGCCCTCGAACGGCAGGCCCTCGGTGATGACATCCCCGACGAGCTGAGTACTCGCCCCGAAGTCGCCCTCGAGGCCCCCGAACTGCTCGGACGAGTTATCACCGTTGATCCTGATCGTCCTACGCCTTGCCTGCGCACCTCCCTCGACCTTGTACCTCCATCTTTCAGCAACTCTACTAATGGTGCCCACGCAGTCCTTTGGGGCGCGGCGAGCGACGACGCCCAGCCCAAATGGCGAGGCGTCCGTGCAAGCAACTCGCCCGTGCCACGGGGCGCCAAGGTCAGCAGTGCAGAGCGGCAGCAGGTCGTGGACTAGCTGCAGCTCACGGCGGACAGCGGGCCAAAGCGGTGACGCTACTGGCCCAGTGGCCTCGACGTAGGCGCAGGTGGCCCCGAGGATGCACAGCAGCTCCCTTCGCAGCAGCAGCGCCCAGGTGATGTGGCCGGTCAGGACGCGCAGCAAGAAGCCGCTGATGACCTGCCTCCGAAGCGTGGCGCGGATGGCCGCGCGCAGCCGCCAGATATTGCGCGTCCTGAGGCTGAGCCAGCGCCCCTCGCGCAGCGATAGCCCCAGAAAGTGGCGGTCCTGGGAGGGCGGCTCGAGCTCGTGCACGGTGAGCCCGTGGCGCGTCTGATCGTCGGTGATGGCCTGCAGCCGCTCGCTCACAACCTCTGGGGAGCCGCCGAGGACGAAGTAGTTGTCCACATAGCCAGCGCCCGCGACCGAGTCCAAGTCGCTCGCGAGCTGGCAGCCGCAGCGGCCGTCGAGGATGAGGTCACTCTGAGGGAACCCAGCACGGCCCAACGATGCCTCCAGCACCGTCTGGCAGAGGTGCAAGGCCCAGCTGAAGCCCATCGGCAGCACCACCACCTGGGGCAGCAGGAGCGACTCGCCCTCCACCCCGTCCAGCGCGACCCCGTACGGAGCGAGGTGCTTGGCGGGGATGGGCGGCAGCACGAAGAACTCCCCCATCCCGTCCGGGACCAGCATGTGGTAAAAGGCCACGCCCAGATCCGCCGAGGCGATGGAGACCCGCACGTCGCCCGTCTCGAGCCGCCCCCAGGCGGAAGCAGACGGCAGCTGGGTGCGAGGCGCATCGACGAACTCGCAGTTGGCGAGCCGCGTGTCGAAGATGACCCTCAGACGACCACTTTTCTTTGGCGCGAAGAAGATCCCCATGTTGCCCCGGCGCCCTCGCGCAGGGGCGAACGTCAGCATGCTGCGCTCCATCATGGCGCTGACTATATAGTCGGGCAGCGAGCGCAGCAGCGCAGGGTCCGTGTACGGGCCGTGCGGGCACGCCTCCGCCCGTAGCTGCCGCGCCTCCTCGGGCTCGCGGAGCATTTGGCACCTCCACTCCCGCAGCGCGGCCGAGTCACGCGCGCCCAGCAGCCCAAGAAGCGGCGCGGGTGGCTGCGAGACATCAGGCCAGGAGATAAGGTCTGGCACGTAGGGAGTGGTGGGCCCACCGCCGTCAGGGTACAGCGCGGACCCAGCAAGGAGCTCCCTCAGGGCCCCGTTGTTGTCGGAGACGTCGTCACGATACTCAGGGGGTTCAGGGCCCAGAGCAGCGACAGAGTCCAAAATGTGAGCGGCGGCGCAGCGCTGCCCGGCAGACGGCGTCGGCGCGGGCGAGGACTGGTCGCCGTAGAGGTCATTCAAGGCATGCGCGGCGGCATCGGCGCGGTCCAGCGCGTGCGTGAAAGCATGGCCGGCCCGCACGCGCCGTCGAGTCCCGGACACGCGGGGCGTCGCGTCAGCAGCAGCCAGCGGCGGGAGCGGAAAGATGTCCCGCTGCCGGTCGTCGTCCTGCAGCCGGCGCCCTGCGCCGCCAGGGGGGGAGCCCGCGCTGTTGGCGGGCTCCGCGGGGGCCGAGGGGGACAGGGGCGGCGGCTGGCCAGGCCCTCCGCCGCGGGGCGAGTCAGCCATCGCCCCCTGCGGCGTTGGGCCCGCCGCCGCGGCCGCCGCGGCCGCCGCCGCGCCTCCCCCGCCCGCGCCCTGCGCCAGGCTGGACGGGCACGCCCCCGGCGAGGGCGAGCTCCTCTCGTGTCTTGCGCCTCTCTTTCGCCACCGCCATACCCCGCTGCAACTCCTGCGCGAGGTAGCCGCGAAGGGCCGGGCAGCCGCACACCAACCCGTCGAACTCCAGATCGTAAGTCACTGCCGACCCCAGCACCATGCCGCCCATCTGGTGGATGACCACGCCCGGCGACTCGGGGACGTGCTCAGTCTCCGCTAGCCACCGGTGGCGGTGGGCCGTCGGAGTCCCCGACTTCTGAGACAGGCGCTGCGGCACCCACAGCAGCGTGCGCATCCCGTGCGCTGCCCAGTCATGCCACAAGAACTCGACCACATGGGTGACCATGCTCCCGAGGTCGGCACGCCGCACTCCTTGCAAGTTCCCCACGACGGCGAAGATGCGCGCGTAGCCGCAGGGGCTGGCCGGGCCGCCGCCCGCTGGCCCGCCCGCGGGCACAGTCACTGCGGCAGGCACCGCCCCGCCGGGGGCGGCGACGCCGGCGAGCCCGGCTGGCCGAGGGGCCAGCACGCCGAGCCCAGCGGACGGCGCTGGGCCCCCCCCTGCGACGGGAGCCGCCAGCGCGACCGCCGACGCCACTGGCGCCGGCGCCGGTGCGAGTACGCCTCCGACAGCGTCGCCTGCTGGACCTCCGAGCGCAGTCCCGAGCGCGGCCACTCCGCCGCCCTCTGGGCCTGGCGCACCGCCAGCATGCAGCGCTAGGGCGCCCGCGGGCGCCGCCCCAGGGGCGGCCGCAAGGGAGCCCCGCCCCGCGACGTTGGGCACCGCGGGGCCGACAGGCGCCGCGGGGCCCGGGCGGATGCGGGCGCGGCCAGCGGCAGCGGTGGGCGCCGTGGCTGTGGGGACCGCTCCGACATGGAAGTACCGTGCCGCTGGCGACCTCAAGAAGACCCCGCCTAATGCCCCTCCAGGCAGCAGGTCCCTGTGGAGCGTGTCCGCGCCGCCGACCACCAGCTCGTCGCACTCCTCGCCGTCGACCGCGACGACCGCGGCAGTGCCAGGAGTGCCTGGGTTCAGGGCGACCACGACGCGCTCATGCACGAGCTCCCTCCCTCCACCCCTATGCTGGATGCCGAGGAAGCTCCCGACGGCGACGCCCGCCGCGGCGAGCGAGCAGAGGGCACGAGGACCAGCCGCCGCCATCACTGGGCAGCGAGAAGCCGCTGGCGCAGCACCGTCACCTGTGCGCGGGCTGCGGCACCCAGATCGTCGATCTCGAGGTCGTGCCCAGGGCGCAGCCACACGCCCGCGTAGTCCGCGAGCCGCCGCTGCGCCTGCAGGGCCACTGCCGCCTCCGCCGCCAGCCGCGCGCCGGCGAGCAGGCCAAGGGCGAACCCGCCTGCGAGGCCCCGGCACTCTGCCGAGGCGGGCGAGCGGCTCGCCGCGGGCGTCGACCGCTGGGCAGGCCGGGCAGGGTGGGCACTCCCGCGGCCGCACCAGCCAGGCGGCGCCGATCTGCCCCGGCCACGGCGCGGTAAGGCGGACAGCGCCGAGCACTTGCGGCGGGGAAAGGGGCGAAGAGGCGCGCCCCCTAAAAACTTCGAGCCAGACATGAGCACGTCCGACCTGTTGCCTCTGCTCAGCCCTCAGTGGTGGAAACTACCATATATATATATATATATACCAATAACTCCTCCAACTCCTCGTGTGTATCCTCCTCTCGTGCATCCTCCTCTCCGTTCTCATCCTCCTCTCTCCCCTTCTTCCTCGCCATCCTCGCGATCATCATCGTCGCCCTCTTCCCCCCTCATCCTTCTCGTACAACTCCATCTCCACCTCCCACCATTCTGTTCCCGCAGTCCTCGCGCAGGCGGGCGCAGGCTGCTGCCTGCGCGCTGGCCCCATCGGCGTCGTCGGCCGCGGCGGCCGCGATGTCGGGCCGAGCCGCCGTAGCGCGACGGCAAGGGACCATGGCGACGCTTTCACCAGTACCAAGCCTGATGTGGTTGATGCCGGAACACACACGAACCTGCCAGCACACATGGCTGCGTTTGATGCTGAGGACGAGGATCACATCACGATGGTGATCAGACAATGCCATGCACGAATCAAGATGACGATGATGACATTGATGTTACCAGGATGACCCATAACTTCGGGCGCGTCCACTATAGCGACAAGACTTCCGCCGACCTGCCGCCGAACTTCCGTCAACGGGGCCACTGGCGCGGCCGCCGTGTTGGTTGTGCTCAAGAGGCGGTGCATCTGCGTCGGCCCGAGTCCGTGGAGACAAGACCATTGCCAGAGAACAGGCCATGACTTGTTTTGTGGGTCGCCCTGCAATGGTGTCTGAACGAAAAAGAGCACTGCGTCACTGAGCCCCTTTCCCCTCTCTCGACCCTTTCTCCCCTGAGTGCCCCCGTGCCCTCAGCTCCACTCGCCCGTGGATGCACCGCGCCCGTCGCGCCCGAGCGCGACGGCAGCTGCGTTAAACGGATGCGCCACTGGCGCCGACTCGCCACGGGCCGAAACAAGTTCTCTGGCGCGAGGCCACAACGCGGACAGGTTGCCTTCCTGGCGCGGAGTCCGTTCGCGCGCGTGGGCGTGCGCACGAGATGGAGACTGCATAGCTCCAATGTTTCTTCGCTCCATGAGATGGAGACTGAGCCCCGCTCGTCCGCGGCTGCGCCACGGCGGACGCGCCGAAGCGCGCCACAACTACATTGAACGGATGCGACACTGGCGCCGACGCGCCACGTGCGAGCCAAATCCCTGGCGCGAGGCCACAACGCGGACAGGTCGCCCCTCTGGCGCGGCGCCCCCGTAAAAGAAAACCACGCGTTTTTTTTTTTGTTTTTTTTTTATATATATATAAAAAAAATATGTTTATATATATATATATATATATATAGCTTCAAAACCTCTCGCCACGCCTCGGCCACTTGTGCGATCGCACGGCATGGCTGGCTGGCATAAACAATGACGGGCGAAATTGGCTACTGCAGACATCCAGCAACACTGGGCAACTGCAAGGGCGGCCCGCCCCCCGCGCATTACAGTTCCTACGCGGTCGGCCAATTAGGCGTTTAAGAACCGCCATGGTGCACGCAGCCAGACAGATCGTTCAATCGTGTCTCTCTTCTTCCTCGCCTCCCCTCGTCCTCGTTGCCGTTTCCCCCCTGCCCCCCCTTTAACATGATGGTCTTCTCCTCGGTGTGTATGCGCGAGCGCGTGGTGTCTGTGAGTGGGATCCACACCGGGATCGATAGTGAGATCGAGACTGCGCCCCGATGTGGCCCGTGGCTTTCCAAACTGCGCGATCGATCGTGCGATCGACAGTTGCCCCGTCTCGGCGCGTGCGAACAAGTCGCGTGGCGCGAGGTCGCCAGGCGGACAGGTTGCCCTCTGGCGTGGCACGCCCGTGAATCAAGAAAAATCCACGCGTGTTTTTGTTAGCAACTTCAATACCTCCCCCGACGCCATCACCCCTGCGCCCATCCGTCTACATTGATGGCGCGCCCACCGCTGGTTCTGAGCGACACAACTACCCGACGCATGCGCGAAGGTTGCGGGAAGCTAACCATTGCCGCGGCACCTCTTTGAGACACCAGCTACGAGCGCACCGCGAGAAACAAAAACTCCGCAATCACTGACATCACACGAGCATGTTACACACCTCTCCGAATCACTTGACCCGCTTGTCGGCCGCGTTGGTCACGTCCTCGGCCCCCCCCTTGGCTGACATGGCGGCCTCTTGGGCCGAAGCGACCATCCCTAAAATGAGTGCACCACGAGCCTGTGCGGACCGCCGTCGAGCTGGACGTGAAGCATCGGTCAATATCGTTGATAGCGGCGCCGACCGCTTGTGCGTTCAAGGCTCCCTTCGAACAAAAAACATTCCTGAGCCCAGACGGGGCGTGCCCGTGCATATACATGCGAAGGAGCATGTATAAATGTGCATTTCAATCGACCCATGCATTTATGTAGCATGATTTTCTGCGTCGCGGGGGGGCGCCCCGAAATCACAGTAATATATGAATTACAATCCATCTACTACCCCTCGTTCATATCTGCTCATGGCTGGCCACTGGACGCGCTGCTGGTCCATGCTGACTGGTTGGCGTGCACAAGGTGACGCATCGTAACCCTTGCCGTCGTAGCCCTTGCCGGCGTCGTCGTCACCGTAGTGGCCCTTGCCGTCGTAGACGCCCTTGCCGTCGTCGTAGTCACCCTTGCCGTCGTCGTAGCCCCTGCCACCGTCGTAGTCCTTGTCGCCGTAGTAGCACTTGCCACCGTAGTAGCCCTGGCAGCTACCACCGCACTGGCCAAATGCACGCACTGCAGCAGCCTCTCGTAGCAGCATGTCAGCTGCCGCTCCCACGCTTCCTATACAAAAGACAAATCACTCCTCTTATCGTGTGCGTCCTCCTGCTGATCCTCTTTCTCACGTGCATCCTCTTCCTCGTCCTCATCCTCCTCTCTCCCCTTCTTCCTCGCCATCCTCGTCGCCATCATCGTCATCCTCTTCCTCCCGTATCCTTCTCGTCCAGCTCCATCTCCACCTCCCCCCATTCTCGTCCCCGGTCCTCGCGCAGGCGGCCGAAGGCCGCTACCTGCGCGATGGCCCCATCGGCCTCGTCGGCCGCGGCAGCTGCCCGAACCGCCATGCCGCGACGCAAAGGGGACAGCATGGGCACTCCCGTCCGCCACTCGATACATGGGATCACTGGCCCATGACAACTACTTCCAGGACCAAGCCTGATGTGGTCGATGCCCAGACACACGGGAGGCTGGCAACACAGTTGGCTGCGGATGATGCTGAGGGCGAGGATGGCATCACGATGATGATCAGACAATGCCATGAACGAATGAAGATGACGATGATGACATTGATCTTACCCAGATGACCCAGACTTCGCGCGTGTCCACTGGCTCGGCATGACTTCCCCCGACCTGCCGCCGAGCTTCCGTCACCGGGGCCATCAGTGCGGCCGCGGTGTCGGCCCACCTCCAAAGGTGCTGTGTCTGCGTCGGTCCGAGTCCAGGCCATGACATGTTTTGTCGGAGACATCCTGCTGCGGTGCATCTTGGACGACAAAGAGCCCCGCGTCACTAAGTCCCTTTCCCCCTTCTCGACCCTGTCTCCCCTGATTCCTGCCATGTCCTCAGCTCCACTCGCCCGTGGCTGCGCCACGGCCAACGCGCCGAAGCGCGACGGCAGCTACGTTAAACGGATGCACCACTGGCGCCGACTCGCCACGGGCGCAACAAGTCCTCTGGCACTACGCCACAACGCGGACAGGTTGCCTCCCTGACGCGGAGTCCGATCCCGCGCGCGGGCGAACGCACGCACCTGGTTCCGTCTCGCCCGAGCGGGCATGCACAGAACACCTAGCAAGCCCATGCAGAAAGTGCCGTTTCCTCGGAGGGGGGGGGGGGGGGCGCCAAGAGGCCCAGCTACATTATTACACGGGTGCGCCAGAAACCCGCAGGCGGAATCATCCTGCAGTGAGTCTTCTTCGACGAGCATGATCCACGCGTCACTCAGTGCCTGTCCCCTTTGTCGACCCCTCCTCCCCTGATTGCTCCCATGTCCTCAGCCCTACTCGCCCAGGGCTGCGCCGCGGCCGACGCGCCAAAGCGCGCCGCCAGCTACGTTCAATGGATGCGCCACTGGCGCCGACTCGCCACGAGCGCACAAGTCCTTTGGCGCGAGGCGACGGCGCGGACAGGTTGCCTCCCTGGCGCGGCATGCCCGCGAGGCCGAAGCAAGGTGATGGTGTGCGAAAGCTCGGGGGTGCACGACATGGCTCCTCTATGAACCAGGCGGCGAGATGATCTCGCTGTATCGAAAGACGTCGCAATATGTGCATTCTACACTTTGCATTTCATCTTCGAAGAGCAAAATCAACGCATGAGTTTAGAAGGGGGACGCCCGTGTGTATATACACCTGCAACGCAATAGGTATTAAAGGAACCTTCAAGCGAGCCCATGCATTTATGGTTCCTGACTCCATGCATGCACCGCGGGGGGGCGCCCCGAAATCGCACTAGGAGATGCGTTCAATTCACCTCGAGGCCCTGTTTCATGTCTGTTCATGCCTGGCCACCGGACGCGCTGCTGGCCCTTGCTGGGTGGCCGGGCCGCATAAGGTGACGGGTGGCAGTGCCTCTGGGCGCGGGGGGGGAGGTCAGGCGCACCCTTTTCGCCTCTTGCTGCTGCTCAGTATTCCAGCCCCGATCAGGCACGTTCAACACAATCCTCGTCTTCAGCTTCGAATGGTGTACCTTGCCGATCGCAAGCCCGGCTGCGTTTTCCTTCGCCAAGAGCTCGTGCGTTTTCAGCGCATAAAATCCAATACCCAGCTTGGCAAAGCCGTCAACCAAGATGTTCGGGTGCAGATGCAGATGCCTGTGCATGATTTCGGGCATAGCCAACGGACCTGTAAGAATAAGAACACCAGGCTTCCCAACTACGTCTTTGCAACCCTTGCGGACTTTGTCGGGATAGGCTCGAATATTTTCACGTACGCCATCAATCACTTGCCACATGAGGGGGCGCTGCCTCGCGGCGCATAGGAATCCATTGCGTATCTCACCCCGTTTCAGAATTGGAGAACAATCCAGTTTGCCGTCCCACATGTTTGTTTTGCCACCCCAGGTCGCTAAAACAAGGGGGGGGGCACTGGTTGCGGCAATGTGCCCAGCATCTGTGTCCAGCCACCCGGCAAATTCAAAGTAGCTTTGTGATCCGTCCAAATGCCGCCGTAGTCCGCCACCTTGTCGTGTTACAAGGAGCTCGATCATACCCCTTACGCACATGCGGCTACATGGACGCGTACCATGCCACGGCACAGCCCCGCACAGCATGGCATACGAGCCCAGAGCATAACATGCGTAACCTTGCGTCGTGGCACGCCGACGTTCGTCGTTACGTGTCGTCACTCGTCATCGTCCTCCTCGTCCTCATCCCCCCTCGTCTTCCCGCGTCATCCCTCATCGTCACCCGTCGTTACTCAGCGTCGTCGTGGAAATCCTCCATCGACGCGCATTGCGTCAGGAATGAAGGTTCTCCACCGAACAATTCGCGTTGCAGCCGAATCCACTCACGCTCACGATCAGACAGGCACCGCCATCTATACCGACCTACCCGCTGAATTGGCTATATACAAATTATACCTACACGAACGTCCGATGGGTTTACCCTATGGATGTCTCTGTCCACACCAGAACGGACATAGTGGACAGCAACCAAATAATACAGAACATGATAACGAAAAAAATCAGCCCTTGCAGCGCCGCAGTCAGAAGAAATCCTGTAGAACAAATCACATCTCTCCTCGTCGGCCTCAATCTCAAAAAAACACACACACACACACACACGCACACACACACACACACACACACACACACACACACACACACACACACGTCGGAATGTGACCAGAACATCAGCTGAAACCCTTCCGAATTATCAATTATACTGACTATGTCCTTCCTGAAATCTCATCCATTCCATCCCGCGCCCCTGCCATAACATGCCACAGCTTGGGGATCTCTGTCGCGGGATGTTTCTCCCACCCTGATAGTGTAGCGAGATGAGCAGGGAGTGCATGTGCCACATGTCCTTCCCAGTAGGATATGAAACCCATGAGACAGGACAAATCATAAACGTTGGGGTTCAGGTGTACTTTTTTTCCATCTGTGCTACGCCTCGCACGCCACAAATACCAATGCTCATCGCAAATGGACGATGCCCCCCTTCGCAGAGAATGCGCGGTGCATCTTCATACCAGCTGGCAACCAGTTCCGGGCAGGAACCTCTCCCCAAATTCTTGAACACAAACAGCAACATACGGATGCGAAGGAGACGAACGGTCGCCTCCACGACCAAACACTCGTGTGCATGACAGTGTCGGAAGCACGCAGGACAGCAGTGGGTCCACAGCACCTCCGCGCGAAACGCAGATTTGGTCCTGACAGGCAAGGGCCCGCTCTGATATATACTTCGGCTGTTTTCCCGGGGAGGGCCCCGCTTGCCATAGATGGGTATTACGGGGGCCCATTCGTTACTTTGTGTGCATGTCTTTCCTTGCCGTGATATGCGTGGCCTCGAATTCGTCGCCGGCATGCACTGGCACCCTCGGGAATGCCTCGGGAGGGGCTCATGAAGGCCATTCCTGAATGTGAAAGACGCAGCAAAAATTATGGGGCATGCGATTGCTCTGCGTAGCGGGCCTAGTCGACGCACTACCCTGGATATAACAAGCCCAATTCAGTGCAAAGCCCCACAAACCCTGCCCCTTTGGGGCTGGACAAGTCGACACCGCGCTTCTGCACAGTCATTGCATACCGCAAGGCTTTGGCAAGTTTTGACGTGCAGCCGCGCCGAGATGGCATGCCAGAAAAAAAAGAGCCCGGAACGCGCATGCGCTCACCGCGAGCCTCTTTGTCCAGGCGGTGGACGAACTGCTGCGCTTTGAGGATGCTCGGGCCGAGAACCGTTTGTATATGCCAATACATTGTGGCATCCATGTAGCTGGCTGAGAATACAAGCTCCACAATGTCACCAATCCGCTCGCATTGTCGGGGCGTGTCCATCTGCAGCGGCCACCTGGCGCGCAGCGTACTCATGCGCCACAAGTACGCAACGACGCTGCCTATGATGCGGGTTGCCCCTCAGCACGCGCCTAGCAGCGAAACCTTTCAGCAACCGCCATAACGCATGCGCGAAATTCCCGGGATCAGTAGAATGCCAGCCAGTCCCGTTTTTAATGGCAACTGCCCCTTGGTAGCTCATTCGCTTTATGTGGACCTTGTCCATGTGGATCAGACTGATGGCGACGAGCCCGCACATGTCTCTAAACGCACGGGTCCTCACGGAGGACAACAGCATGCCGCGTAGCTCCACCAGGCGTTTGGCAACAGATGCTTTGCGATCGCCCAAGTGAACTACTAGGCACCTTTTGGGAGACCACGCCGAGCTTGCGTGCGCGGCAGGCACGATGCCTCGAGTCTCCGCTGCGTCGTCGGCCCAGGCACGGAAGCACTCGGCGAGTAACGCTATGCTATCTGGCTGCACTGGCGGGGCCGCCACCGCCGTGGCCACCGCGACGTTGCCCATGCAACAAAATACTTATGCCAAAATGGCGATGCATAGTCCTCCTATGCTTCCCCTTTCTTGACAACGTCCACAACATACACGTCGCTCAGTCCGTCGGCCTCCGGAAAGGGCCACCGAACTTCAACTTCAGCTTGTGTATCGATACAGATTCTTAAAGATGGCCACAACTAAGTCCAAACTGTAACCTACGACGGCAGTGCGTTTCCAACGAGATGGGCGAGCGAACCCCGCCCGTCAGATAAAGCAAGGATATGTCACATACGGGGCGTCGGTCAGTTCCACATCCTGCGAACTGCTCGCAGCTGACCTAGCGCGGAGGGACGTGGGCGACGGGAACACGGGCGAGGCAAAGTTCTTTCAAAGCGATCCCCAAGAACAAGCAAGCTAGTGGCACTTGACGGAGTTGCGTTCACACTAGAACCAGTCGTACTAAAGATGGTCGTGGTAGGAGGGAGGGTGGGGCGACTGACGGAGGTAGGTAGATGAATCTGCACCCAGGTGTACGCATCTTTTCTTCCGCGCTCACCGACCCCCCTTCCACCTCCACCCTATTTTGCCCCCCCCCCCCTTCCGGCGCTGCATAGACGGAACCTTTTTTCAGAGGGCTGGCCAACCATATCTTGCCATAATCCACTGCAAGTAGCGCTTCGAAGAAAAAAAAACTGCAGGTCACTCACTCCTGCTCCTTCTGCTAACCGTCTCCTCACCTCCCTTCGCCCCGTCCGTTGCAGAGCTTCACTCGCTCGTGATTGCAGCGCGGCAAGCTCCACTCACTCGTGCTTGCACCTGTGCACGACTGAACCTCGACGTCGTGCGTCGGCAAACTTCGACGCCCTGCCTGCGCGCGCAGGACGGCTCCGCGCCTTCAAAAAGATGACCAAACTAATCATTTGAGGGGGGCCGCCCCTTTGCACATGCACACGTGCGTTAATGTCCACCTCTTTCTATTGCGCGACGTGCTACAGGGTCTCGCCTCCGCGTCGCGCGGCGCCCGCCCGGGCCGCGCAGGCGCGGGTCCCCCAGCGAGATCACGGCGTAGATTGCGAAAAATCGCTGTCCAAAGCCTCGAGCGCACCCGCGTTGAGTCGGAAAAAAATCCAACAACAAAAAATGTTGTTTTTTTGTTGTTGTTTTCCTTCTTCTCTTCTTCCTTTTACTGGCTTCAAAACCTCCACCGCCGAGTGCTGGGACATCCGCGCGCTGCGAGTTCTGGCTCGCATGGATTTTGCCCCCCTACAATGTTGCGGCGTGGGCGGGCCAGCAATCCGCATCACGAATCCCTTCCCTTCTCCAACGCCCCCTCATCCCTCCCCTTCTACCATAGGTGCATCGCGGAAGCTCAACTTGCGGGCGCATGATTCCGCACGCGGGTGAGACTCGCCGCCGTGCGTCGGCAATGCGGCATTTACCTGTGCTTGCAGGACGCTGCGCACTTTCTTCGACAAGGATACCACACATGAATATATGAAAGGGGACGTCCCCACGTATATAGACATGTGTCTATATGTATATGTATATATATAATATATACATATGAACGGGGGGACGCCCTGGCATCATCTGAGTGCACATATGTCCATCACTGCACACGCCAAAACTAATTGAAAGCTGCTCGCAACCAAGAACAGGAAGCGTTGCGGCTCGCTGCTCCTCAATCTTCGGCCCCGTGGCGGTCATAACCTGATGGGGCGGGCAGTTGCTCGGTTTGCATCTGTGCACCCGCGTGCTTTGCTGCTTCTATGCCTCGAGCAAGCGCGGGTCGCTCGCGGACGCCCCGAGACAATCTGCTTCAAAAGAGGCCGGGGGGGCCCCTGTAACGAACATGGCCGCGCTGACCAGTCCGCCCAGCGGTTTCTCAACCACCGAATTGAACACTCAGGGTAGACGCCCGCGCCATATCCGCCTACGGCATCGAAGAACGCGGACGACGTCGGGCAACGTGCGGGCGAAGGATGGCGCTGGGCGCGGCAATGGCACCAGCCGGCCAGACAATGCTGATTCAGGCAGTGAAATTCGAGACCCTTGGGCGGGCATCTCTGCATCCAAAAACACACAAGAAAGGAAGAATAGAACAGTGGAAAATAAATCAACATGATATGGAATATCCCAGCCCAGGAGGCTCAACGTTGGGTCTCTCTCTCTCTCTCTCTCTCTCTCTCTCTCTCTCTCTCTCTCTCTCTCATGTATCTACGTATATTCTATCACGCTCTCGCCAGCGCGCGGCCGCGGTCGCGGCGAGGCAGCGCGGGGCCGAACTCGGGGGAGGAGGGGGGGGGGAGGTGGAGGGGGAGAAGACGGAGGAGGCGGCGGAGGCAGAGGGGGCGAGGAGGAGGAGAGATGCTGGGAAAAGGTGTTGCACCTCGAGCCCGCCTCGCTCCACGCGTTTCGGATCGCCCTACTCGAATTTCAAGTCCTTCTCCTCGCCTTTGGGGCCCTTGCAAGGCGGCGGGGTCTGAGAACTCGCCCCCTCGCGCGGGTAGTGCAACATCTTGTGTTTGATGTGGCCGGGCAAGCGCGCCTTCGCAACCATCTCAAGATAACCCACCCGACATGTTAAATCAAATGCAGCTTTCTTCAGCTCACGGTTCTGCTTCGCGGATTCGTCCATGTCTTTAATTGCCTGCAGCACCTCCAAGTTTGAGCGGCTGCATGCTGCGAACGTAGCCTCCAACGCTGACTGCAAGCACTCCTCAAGACCATCGTCCATGCTCTTGTCCTTGCCTGTGTCCTCGCCTGCGCCTTTCTCTGCCTGTATGTTGTCATTGCCTGCGCCTTTCTGTGCCGATGGCGGGCGGGATCGGTCGCGGGGACCATCGGACATCGATAAAGCGTTTCGAACGAGGTCCTGACATGCGCGCTGGGCGCGCGGAGAGTACTCGGGCCAATTCGGCCACTCACGAAAGGGGTCTGCGTTCAAGATCATGTTGATTCTCAGCCCACGAGGTTCAACGTGGGGACATCGCCCTCGTTGGATGTTTTCGCTCTCTTTCGGCCCCAGACGTCCACGTTCGCGAATTGCCCGATTGCTTCAACGCGCTTTCGGGCATGAATTCCTCCAGGCCACCCCCGTGATCCCGAAGGAAAAAATCGCGGGTGGTTTTTGTGCCCATTTCAAACCTGCCACCGCCGATCACTTGCACACCCGCCAGGGGCGAGATTGGTCGCGCGCTCCCCCCCAGGACCCAGGGAAGGAGATAACTCCCCAACACAGGCCGCGAGACGCGATTATCCTGGCGAAACCTCGGGGCGAACTGCGGGAACGCCGTTGCCATCGATATGTCCACCACAACAGCAATGTAGCAACCCAGCAAATAAAAACAAATGGTTTCTGATCGGCGAGAGAAGGGGGCCTCGCTGTCGGAGGGGCAGCCGCCGCGCGAAGCGCGACCATCCTCGCGCCTCTGGAGCCGGCCGCGCGCCAAAACCACACTCGCCAACCCAGACCGCAAGGCGCGATTCTCTGGGCGATTCCGGAGAAGCCGCTGCCATCGAAATTTGAAGCCACAGCGGCACTGAAGCATTCCAACGATTTTCGCATGAACGTCCTTTGCGGAGGAAGGTCTGGGTGCCGGGGGATCTACCGTCAACCGCAGAAAGAAATCACACTCGATAACCCAGACCACAAGGAACAATTCTGGAGCGGATTCTGCGGCGTGGACTTCTTTTGGGGTTCATCCTCAACCTGTCCACACTCTCGCACGCGCCTCCAGAGATACAGCCCTCCAGGAGGCACTCGCGTTGGCGGAGAAAAAAGGGCGCGGTTTTTTACCGGGCTCAAAAGCTCCACCGCCGCGTGCTGGGACATCCGCCACCGCGAGTCCAGCCTCGCATGGCTGTTTTGTCGAGTCCTCCTACAATGTTGCGGCCTGGATGAGGCAGCGCTCCGCGCCGCTGATCCCCCTCCTTCTCTAAACCCCCCCTCATACCCCCCCCCTCTTCCCCCTACGTGCATCGCAGAACGTGCGCGGGGGAGCCTCGCCGCCGCGCGTCGGCGAAATGCAATGTTTACTTGTGCTTGCAAGACGTTGCACAGCATCTTCGAACAGGATAGCACAAACCAACATATGAGAGGACGCCCCCACGTATATGTATATGTATATATATATATGCATATACATACAAATATTTAATTATATATACATATGTACCTCTACATATACATGTACATATATATTCATGCACAGCCGGGTTATATTGGCATTCGCTGCTCGAGGCGACCTTGTACAAATATATAAGTTCAAGCCAATCGTGCATGGCCTTGCGGTCAACAAAACTACGAAGTGCCTGTCATGTAGAACCTGTGTTCCCAAATCCTGTGGCCATCGATCCCGACGAAGCTCGTCGCATAGGTCGCCCAAGTTGTGCTTGGGGTCCAGCCGTGGAATCGATCGTTGTAAGGTAAGTCGCAGATGTTTACGAACTCGTCGTTGTTCTCCGCGATGTACATCCAGCACTTGACGTAGTAGCTCCAGCACCTTGGGCCCCATTGGGCGTCCTCCAAAATCTGGCGCCACCGCGTTGCGTAGTCCTCTTTCGCACGCGCCCGCTTGTAACGCGGGTAGTTCAAAACCTTCCGTTTAATTTGATCGGAAAAAACAAACCTTCACAACCATCTCAAGGTACCCCACCCGACATGTTAAGTCCAATGCAGCTTTTTTTCAGCTCCCGGTTCTGCCTCGAGGCTTCGCCCATGTCCTTGATTGCCTGCACCATCTCAACATTTGAGCGGCTGCATGCTGTGAGCGCGGCCTCCAGCGCTGACTGCAAGCATTCCTCAAAACCATCGCCCGTGCTCTTGTTCTTGTCTTTCCCCTTGCCTGCGGCGTTCTCTGCCTGCAAGTTGTCCTTGCCTGCGCCTTTCTCTACTGGTGGCGAGCGGGATCGATCGCGGAGGCTATCGGGCATCGATACACATGGTTTCGACTGCAACCCCGATGCGCGCTGAGCGCGCGGAAAATACTCGAGCCAATTCGGCCACTCGCGAGAGAGCTGCGAATCGTCGTTGACCTCTCCCTCGCCCCCCCCCCCTGCCTCCTCCTGCGCCCTCTTTGGCGCGCGCGCCCCGCTCTCGATGCGTCGCGATGCCCGTTGCGAACGCGGATTCTGCCGCCGCGCGACGGGGCGCAACCGCCCTCGCGCTCCTGGCGCCAACCGCATGGAGAAAACACACATACTAACCCAGACCGAAAGGCGCGATTATCCTGGCGCGGCCGTTGGATGTGTTGTTTTTTTTGGCTTGGTGCCGGCCCGGTCCAAAGGCCCCCGCGCGCCTCCGTAAGGAAGCCCACCAGGAGACACGCCCGTTGGGCCGGAGAAAAACACCGCGCGTTGGTTTTTACAGCCTTCACAACCTTCACCGACGCACGATGGGACATCCGCGCGCTGCGAGTTCACCCTCGCATGGCTCTTGTCGGCGCCTCCTACAATGTGGCGACTTGGAAGAGAAAACGATCGCATTACGATCCCCTCTACTTCTCTAAACCCCCCTCGTCCCTCCTCCGTTCCCCATGCGTGCATCGCGGCAGCTCAACTAGCCAGCGCGTAATTCCGCACGCGCGCGGGCCTCGCCGCCGCGCGTCGGCGAAGTGCGCTGTTGACCTGCGCAGCAAGACTTTGCACTATATGTTCGACAAGGATGCCGTAGGGAAGCATGCGAGGGGACGCCCGCACGCATTTCTGCGATGGGGGGGGGGGGGGGGGGGGCGCCCCTGCGTCATCGGGATGTGCACAAGTGACGCTGCACGCGCAAAAAAAAACTGGAAGTCTGCTCACGAAGTGGCAACCGCCACAAGCCGCTCGCCGAACGCCTGCCACCACTGACGCACTACAAGAACCCCTCAATAATCAGTTTTGCCGTCGCATTCGGCTCCTCCTGGCGCTCGGGGCCGCTCGCAACGCTAAAAGTCGAAGCCGCGGCGGCGCCCCTCATCTTGGACAGGTTGCTGGCGATTATCTCGGGGTCCTCTCTGACCGCTTCGAAAGCCGAAAGCAATGGGCAACGTGCGGGATGAACCGCATAATCCAATACTGGACATTCTTCACTATTCCGTAATCCCCCTGTTTTGCATCAAATCCCGTATGCTTTCTCTTAGGTATCATCTTCCCCCGTAGGACACCCCCTCCGTCATGTATCCTTCTTTCTTTTCTTCTGTCCTATCCTTCCTCCGTATTTCCCGTCCTCCTTGCGTCGTCCTTCCTTCTTCTCTCCTTGTTGGCCCTTCTCCTCACTTTCTTTTCCCATCCTTCCTTTCTTTCCTCATTGATACGTTCCCCAACCCCTTTCAACAAAGATGCCCGTCTCCGCAGTCGGGAACGAGCCGATATCCCGGGCGATCTGGGTCGCAATGGCCTCGAACCCTCCAGGCGGCGCACCTGGAGCTACACCGTGCCAGCTCGTCCACTTCTGCCGTTCCCCGCTGGGCTACAGTTCATTCAAATTTCGTTCAGAGTCTGATCAGGCAAGTAACCAGAATAATAAAGAGAGATATCAAGAGGGAAGATGACAGGAGACAACACGTAACACAACACAAGAAAATACACATGGTAAAACAGAAAAAGAATGAGTTCATAAACCCTAATCTCCTTCATCACCCCACCGAGGGCGCCGCGCTTCTTCCCGCTCTCGAATCCAAAACTGACGCCGTTCTGGAAGTCCTGCGCGCAGGCACTGCGCCACGCCGCAGATTCGCTGGACGTCCGCGCTTTTGTCACCACTGCCGTTGTTGCACCCGTTGCTGAGCCCATTGTTGCTGCACCTGCTGGGATCGCTGCATCTGCGGAGGCCGCCGCCGCCGCTGCATCTGCTGCTGCTGCCACCCCCGCGGCAACTGAAGCTGAGGCTGCATTTTGCGTTGGGCGCTTCCTTTCCGGGGGGCTCGGAGTCTTTGGGGCCCCTGGCGAGCCCTGGGCCTCGAGGTCAACTGGCGACGGCGCGGGCGGCGCTGGCACAGGCACTGGTGGCAGCGCCTCTGCTCGGCCGCCACGCTGCGCATTTGGCAGAACCCAAGTTGACGTTGGCAGCGCCAGCACTGGGGGTGGCGGCACTGGGGGCGCTGGCGTAAACTGCGGAACTGCCCAGTGCAGCTCGCCGCACGGCTGCCCTAACTGTGGTTGTAGTGGCGGGTGCTGCGGGAATGTTGGCTGCAACTCCACAATCCGCCGCGCCGATTGTAGTTCTGGTGGTGGCGGATGCAGCGGGGGCTTCGGCTGCCGCTGATCGCGCGGGCACGCTGTCTCTGGTCGAGGTGCCTGTTGTCCCCGAGGCGATGGCTGCACCGATGGTGGCCTGTGGCAAGGCGCTCTCTTGGCTCGTATCGGCTGTCGCTGCGGAGCCACTGACTGGGGTTGGGGTGTCTGCTGCTGCGCAAGCGCTAGCTGTGGCTCCGGGTGCGGCTGCGGCGTCGCTGTCTGTGGCTGCGCCGCACGAGTGTTCACATCCGCTGCAGACAACATTCACGAGCCCATGGTCTCATCATCATCGGCGGCAGCAGCATGCGGCGGGAGCGCTTGCACATCGGCAACGGCTGCCGAAGCCGACGCCGACGCGGGGCCCAGCGCCGCCTCATCACCCATGCGTCGCTACTCCCGCGGGGGCCGAAAACAAGCGATCCTCATGTGCTGCGCAGTGGGGCCACAACGGTTTCGGCATTGGGGAGTCCTGAACGAGGACCTGCGCCAGGCATGGCATCGCGACACCTCGGCGCTCGTCGCGCAGTAGACATAGACAAAAAAAAAAAACGCACGTGTTTTTTTTACTTGTGTCGCAGAGTCCACCGCCGATCGCTGAGACCTCCGCGCGCTGCGAGATCATTCTCGCGCCCCCCCCCCCCCCCCCCCCCCCAGGACCCATGGAAGAAGATCGCTCTCCAACGCAGGCCGCGAAACGCGATTATCCTGGCGCAACCTTCGAGTGGGCTGCGGGGGCGAACCTGCCATCGGTATTTGAAGCCAGCACAACGCTGGAACAATCCTGAACGGCCGTTGGGGGGTGGACTTCTCTTGGGATGGATCCTCGCCCTGTCCACGCTCTCCCACAGGCCTCCAGAGATGCAACCTTCCAGGGGGCACTCGCGTTGGCGGGAAAAAACCGTGCGTGGATTTTTACTAGCCAGCACATAATTCCGTGCACGCGTGGGCCTCGCCGCCGCCCATCGGCGAAGTGCGATGTTGACCTGCGCCGCAAGACGTTGCACTATATGTTCGACAAGGATGCAATCAGGAAGCATGCGAGGGGGACGCCCATGCGCATTCCTGCGATGCCGAGGGGGGGGGGGGGGGGGGGGGGCGCCCCTGCATCAACTAGATGTGCAACAGTGACGCTGCACACGCAAAAAAAAGAAATCTGCTCGTGGAGCGGCGGCAGCCACCAGCCACTGGCCGGGCGCCTGCCACCACTGGCGCGCTACAAGAACCCCTCACTAATCCGTTATGCCGTCGCCATCGGCCCCCCCCATGACCCATGAAAGAAGATCGCTCTCCAATTCAGGCCGCGAGGCGCGACTATCCTGGCGCAACCTTGGAGTGGGCTGCGGGGGCGACCCTGCCATCGGCATTTGAAGCCACAGCAGCACTGTAACAAACTGCAAGAAGCACATGGATTTCCTGAGGCGCGGGAGAGGGAACCTCGTTGCCAAAAGAGCAGCCGCCGCGCGAAACGCGCCCTTCCTCGCGCCCCTGGAACAGCCGCATGCAAAACACACTGCCAACCCAGACCGCAAGACACGAATCTCGTGGAGCAACTTTGGATAGATTGCGAAACAGCCGCTGGCATCGAGACTTCATGTCACAGCGACGCCCGAGCATCCCAACGAAACTCGCATGAACGGTCTTGTCGGAGGAAGCCCCGGCTGCCAAAGGATCTTGCGCCGAACGAGCGTGACCATCCTCCAGCCCCCACCGCGACCGCATGAAGAATGCACGCTCACCACCAGACCGCAAAGCGCGATTATCCTCGCACGACCATTGGGTTTTGATTTTTTTGATCTGGTCTCGATCTGTCCAAAGCCTCCAACGCGCCTCCGAGGATGAAGCCCTCCAAGAGGCACCACCGTTGGTCCGGAGGACAAAAAATTGGCTTCAAAACCTCCACCCTGCGCGGTGGGATGTCCGCGCGCTGCGAGATCCTCCTCGCAGGGCTTTCGTCGGAGTCCTCCTACTACGCTGCGGCTCAAGAGAACAGGATCTGCATCACTAGTCGCTCCTCCTTTTCTGAACCACCTCATGCCTCCTCCTTTCCCCATGCGCGACGCAGAAGCTCAACTCGCCGTTGTTGATTCCGTGCGCGCGTGAGCCTCGCCGCAATGCGTCAGCGACGTCCGATCCGTGCCTGTGCTTCAAAGACGCTGCACAGTATCTTCGGGAAAGACACCCACGAGCCAGCAGGTGAGAGGGGACGCCCCTACGCATGTTGCACACATATGTACATATACTTGCGTTGCGGGGGGACGCCCCTGTATCATCTGGCTTATATCTGCACAAGCCCGGCACGCGAAAAAAACTAATTGAGATCTGCTCGTGACCGCTGTCGCTGGCGCCTCATCATCATCCGCTGTCGCCGGCGCCGAACGAGCACGCCACGAGCCAATTCTTGAGCCCAAAGACACGGTGTCGAATGGCGCCGCGCAGTGCCACCTCTGTGCACGCATGCCTGCCCAGGTTACGGACGCGTTTGTGTACAATATACAATTGCATGTTCTGTATATATACACATATGTTTGTGTATATATAAAATATACGATCATTAGTACATACAAACGTACAAAGTTGCTGAGGGTGGACCTGATGCGAGGCCGGAGCAAACAGCGGCAATTTAGCGCGGCGACGTGGGGGGGCAGCGCACAAGATAAAGGCCCCGCGCGAGATAGCGAGAGCCAGGTTGTTAATGCTGCACGACCCCCCCCCGCCCAAGGCCTTCCCAAATATCCCCAGGGGTCGGCGGTGTGGCGTGAGCCCATGATTCACTTGCTCCAAGAAGCCTCCAAAAGGCCCCAAAGAAGCCCCCCAAAGGCCACATAGCGACTGGAGTGTAATATTATTTCCCCCCCTGGACGAACTGCGGCGCAGCGCCAGCCAGGTGGAAGTTGGTCACGGCGGCGCCCATGATTAGAGCCAGCGCTGGAAGGGAAGATGGGGGGGGAGTCAAAAAAGAAGGGGAAGAGGCCAGAAAAAGTCCCCAAGAGGCCCAAAGAAGCTCCCAAGAGGCCTCCAGGAGGCCCCCAAGAGGCTCCCAGAAGGCCCCGCGACGTGACTGCACGTGCTCCGGACGTGCACCCCGCGAAGCGAGAGGAATTCACTTGCTCAACTTGAACCTGCCCTATCCACTGCCCGCGCAAGCACCCCGCCCTCCCACCCGCAACTTGGTCGCAAGACCTCTTGAGACCGTGGCGGCAGGTACCGCATGGCACTTGGCAACGACACCGACGCCGACGACGGCAGCGACAACGACAACGACGACGCCGCGGACAGCGACTACGACGACACTGGCGGCGTCTCCAACGACTTCGACGACGACAACGACAATGACGTCAACGACGACGACGATGACACCGACGACGACGACGACGCCGACGACGACGATGACAACGCCGGCGAAAACGACGACGCCGACGACAACGACGGCGACGACAACGAAGACGACGACGAAGACGCAGACGACGACGACGAAAACGACGACGACGACGACGACGTCGCCAACGAAGACGACGACGGCGAGGGAGGAGGGAGGACGACGACGGCAACAACGAAGACAACAACGAGGGAGGAGGGAGGGCGGCGACGACGCGAACGACGAAAAAGGAGGGAGGACAGCGACGCCGACGACGACAACGACGAAGGAAGAGGGCAGACGACGACGACGACGCAGTGACGAAATAGGAGGGACGACGACGAGACGCCGATGACGGACGACGACGACGACGAGGGAAAAGGAAGGACGACCACGGCGACAACGACGACGGAGACGACGACGACGCCAAAGAGGACGACGGCGACGACGACGAGGGACGAGGCACGGCGATGACGACGACGACGACGCAAGTGCGCGTGCGCACGTTGTTGTTGAAAATACGTGTTGCGAAACCATGTTTGTTGGTATGCTACTTAGACACTCGATGTTTGAAGGGTTTCGGCATGCGCGCGCGCGACGACGCGCGCGCGTGCACTTCGCCCCGTCGTTTGCAAGGGATTCTCGCTATGGCGCGCGCGCGAAGGCGCCCAAAAGATTTCGACATGCGCGCGCAAAGCAAGCTTGGTAGTATTATTTTTTTATCGAACAAAACATATGGTTTTCTTCTGATTTCGCAAAAGCGCGCGCGTAAGCTGTTTCAGAAAACAGTATTTCTCTACCCAAGTTCTGCCTAGAAGGGTTCTTACCCTGTGGGCTGAAAGGGCCGGGCCGTGCTCCACTCCCCGGGCGGTCCCCCGGGCATCCGCCCCGCGGTTCCCCCAGTTGCGTCCCCTTAGCTTAGCGTTGCGTATCTCATCTTAGCTTAGCTTATTTCCTCTTCGCTTAGCTGGGCTTCATCTTAGCCCAGGTATATCCTAACTTAGCTCAGCATATGGGTATAGCATAGAAGAGCACAGCACATTAGCTTCGCTCTTAGCTCTTAGCTCAGGTAAATTAGCTTCGCTGGGCTCTAGCATATAAGAGCACAGCCCAGCATAGCATAGTGCAGCACAGCATATCATAGCGTAGCCCAGCAGAGCATAGCATCGCGCAGGATAGCAAAGCATAGCATAGCATAGCAGAGCGCAGCACAGCACAGCACAGCACAGCATAGCATAGCCGAGAGTAGCTTAGCATGGGTGTAATTCCTTACCTAGGCTCTGCCTATGGGGCTCAGGTTAGCTTAACTTAGCAAAGCTTAGCTTAGCATAGCGCAGCGCTGCATTAGCATAGTATGGCATAGCATAACATGACACATCCAATCATCGCACACAATAACATAACGCAGCATAGAATAGCATAGCATAGCATAGCATAGCATGGCATAGCATAGCGCAGCTTAGCGTCGCAGAGCGTAGCCTAGCTTAGCATGGCACAGCGCGGCATGACATAGCATATATTAACGTATCATGTTGCAGCATAGCATAGCATAGTAGAGCGCAGCTTATCATAGCATAGCATAGCATAGCATAGCATTAGTATAGCAACGAATGTTGCTTTCCTAGGGGCTCCAACTTCTAGGTGGGGTCGCGCTGGGATAATGCGAAACCTTGTCATTTTATAATTGCCCTCCATATCCAAATCATGGGGTGATTGTTATTCTCCGGCCGCGCCGGACCACCCAGGCCACCCCCTCCCTCTCTGCGCTCGACAATGATGGCGCTTGTCATGATGATGAGCATGGTATGGTGCGAGTATGGTGTGAGTATCATGGTGGCGGCGAATGGTGGGCGATGGGTGATGATGGCGATGATGTGGATCGATCGGGGGCCATCTTCCTCCTTTTTGTGCAAGCGGCAAAAGGCGGCCACGAGCTCGAGACGACCGCTGGTGAAGCACAGGCTGGTGAAGCACCTGGCGGCGCGGGGCAAGTGCCGAGCGGCGGCCAGTATCATGTCCGTGCCAGCGCAGGCCGCTTCAAAGCGGAGCCCGTTCGCAGACGCTCGGGCGACGGCGTCTAGCGCTGGACGGCCGAGGCCCCCAAATTGGCGCCGCCCTGCGCGGTCGCGCAGGCCGCGGGGGCAGCGGAAGCGGCGCGCGAGGGGGCCGAGTTCGGCGACGCCCAGACCTACCATGAAGATCCTCTGCCCGACTCGGCCCGAAACTCACGGGAGTCGAGGGGGCAGGAGGAGGGGGGGGCGGCGAGGGGGGGGGCAGGAGGGAATGCTCCCAAATCAGGCTGGCCTCAAGGTGCGCACAAAACATTTGAACCCTGTGGAAGATGCACTCCGAGATGAGCCTACAGGTGGAGGCGGCGAGGGCGTTCGCGACGCGGAGGGCCCGTCTGTCGGCCCCCGCGCCCGTCGCCCCCTCCAGCAGAGAACCAAGACTCCGAGCGGCCACTGTCCTCCAGGTGGCGCAAGGAAGGGGGGGCCACAGCCCGCGGACCGCCGAGGAGCGGACCCATCCAATCAGAGCCTGCAGTACCTGAGGATCGCCAACATCATCGACGGCGCCGAGTGGGGTCTCATGGTCACCGCCCCGAGCCCACGAGATCCGCAAGCTCGCCGAACACGATCCGGCATACAAGTGCACAAAATGACATGGCACGGCGCGATGACAGCGCGCTGTCGCGCCCGCTTCCACAACCGCCTCACTCGCAGAACCGCTGGTAGGTCAGCGCGGGCGCCGCCCTCGGTGGAGTCGGCGCGGTCGCGGGGAGTGGCGGCGGCAGCGGGCGAGTGAGAATGCCCGTCCGCGCCATCCCCTCCATCAAGCCGTGGAGGTCCTTCTCGGCCATGTCCCCGACGTCCACGAGGGCAGGTGAGAGCTGGCCCAGCTGTTGCTGCATCCGAGCGCGCGTGGCATATCTGCTCAACGATTGCCCCGTCCCCTATCGGCCTCGGTAGTTCACCTCCCTCTGCGCCCGACGACCCGAGAGGGGGTCGTCGCGCGCTCCCCCGCGGCTCAGCGAACGCAGCGAGGTCTGGCCCCCGTCGACGTGGGGCGGGACCAGGGGGCTCTTGAAGGTCTGGCCCGCCTGGTCGGGGGAGACGCTCCACTGGCTGGCTTCCCCGAGGCGCCCCTGGCCCAGCAGGGCGCCCGCGGTCGCGGGCAGAGCGGGGCGCGCCAGCGGCGGGCGCGTCGGCGGCGGCGCGAGCTTGGCCCAGCCCGGGCAGGCGCGAACGGCCCTGGGCGGCGGCCTGCCCCCGCCCAGCGTCGAGGGGGGGCGGGGCTTGAGCCCGCCCATCGCCGCGCGGCCCGTCTCGCCGGCGCAGGCGTCGACAACGAGATGGGCGAGGAGCACTGCAAGGGCGACGCCCAGCGCGGCGCTGTCCTCGGAGGGCCTCGCGGCCCACAGGCGCCAGCTCAGCCCACCTGGCCGCAGGCTCGGTAGCTCCTGCCCGTCGTCGCCGAGGCCGCGGCGCCGTCCAGCAGCGGCATGCTTCCTCGCAGATGGCGGTTGGGCCCAGGGTTGGCCGCCCTGCCCCTCGCCGCCTTGGCCGCCTCGCTAAGGGGGCCGTGGCCGACGAGCGACCCGGTCCGAGGCGAAGTCCTCGAAGCTCGGGCCGACGAAGAAACCCTCCCCAGACGGCTGGTCGGAGACATTCCTCTCAGGAGGCACCCAGCGCACCGGCGCGCGGAAACCGCGCGCCAGGGCCAAGCCCGCAATGCGCCTCAAGGCGCGCGCGAGGCGCGGGCTGCCAGAACGCCCCTTCGCGACGGAGAGGGCTAGAGCCAAGTTGTTAACGATGCAGACGATGCGATGGCGATGGCCCCCCATGGTCTGGGACGCGCGGCGGGCACTGAACCCCGGGGCCACGGCCTCGCGCTGCAAGATATCGCGCCCAGCGCGGGTGTGCCGACGCGCGACGGCGAGTACCAGCGACGTCGCGATGGGGGCCCGCAGCGTCGAAGGCACGGGCCCTGGCGGAGACGCTGGGCCCCTGGTGATGCCTCCACTTCTCGGCGGCGCGGCCGACCTCCGAGGCTAGCTCAGGGGGGGCGCCCTTGACGCACGCCCCCTTCCCGAACGGTGAGACGTCAGAAGCATGAGCCCGCGCGTGCCACCGGGGCCGGGTAGAGGCTCTCCAAAGCGGGACCAGGGGCACCGCAGCCGCCAGCCCACTGACAACAGACACCCAGAGAGGCCCAGACCGAGGCCCCACGACGACGATGAACCGATAGACGGCATTGAAGGTGACCAGAACGTCACATCTCAAGATCATCACCCACGCGCAGTGCCCCACCAGCACACTGAGGGCCCCAGAAGAGGCCCGCCCACGTCGAAGTAGCCCAAGAACTGCTTGGCGGGCACGGGCGAGCCGATCAAGACAGACGCGAATACGCCCAGGCAGCCCGATCTGCAACCCCGCGAAGACCCCCTTGCTGACGGCAGGCGAGATGTCCAGGACGGGCAGGCCGCGAGCAGCGAGAAGGTCGGCGACGGCACGGGCACGGGGCGCGGCTATCTCTGGACCCTTAGACACGATGATGAAATTATCGACATATCCTGCACACAAAACGCCCGTCGGGGAGACCAGGGGGCGCGGGCTGCCACCACCCAGGATCATCTCGGCATCCTGGGCCCCAACGTCGGAGAGAGCTCTCGCCAAGGCGCTATGGCAAAAGTGAAGGGCCCAGCCCCGCCCCATGGGGGCCGCAGTGACCATGGGTTGGACGAAACCGATGCGACCGATGGGGGCACCGTTGATGCATTTGAAACTGATGTATCTATTGGAGATCGCGGGCAGCGAGACCAGCGACTCCATGCCTACAGGCAAACGTGGGCGATAAAACGCGCACTGGATGACGTCCTGGGCGGAAGCGAAACTGCCGTCGCAGTCGACGCTGCCCCGCGCGATGGGCGCGGGCAGCCGAGTGGCTGGCGGCGCCGTGAAACTGCCGTTGGTCAACCGAGTGCCGAGCGCGAGCCCGAGCATGCGGTTGGTTGGACTTCTCCACGAAGAACAAAACAGTTGTTTTAAAAAATGCATGTGGGCTGGCGGCCTGCCATGCCATCACGTCTTGGGCCTCCAGCTGCTTCGAAAACTGGGCGCGCGACTTCGGGATTCAGCATGCTCTGCCTCCAGCCCCGCAGCACGGCGGAGCGGGCCTCGGCGACGACGTCGGCGGCGTAGACTGCCTTCGTCGACCTGGGCCAGGCTGCAAGAGGCTTGCTGTAGGGGCGCGCCCGACCGCCGCTGCCAGCATAGCGAGGCGCCTGAGTGAGCATCTCCACGAGGGATGCTTCGCAGGCGCTGCCCCTCTCCGAGTAGGCGGCGGGCAGCTCGAACTCGCGGCGCCGGTCCGCAAAGCACCCCGCAGAGGCTGCCTGCACCGCGGGCGCGCGCGCGCCGCCCCTGGACTCGCGCAGCTCGCCCTGGCCGCAATGGGGCCAGTTGAGAACGGTCAGCCCCTCGTTGCACCACCCCCTCCAGCCTGCGCCTGCGGCAGCGCGCAAACGAGCGGCCCGTCCAAGGGGCTGGCGGCGCCGCCCGCCCGCGGGAAGAAGGGGGAGAGCAAAAACGTCGCGCTGGCGATGGTCACCGCGCGCGGGCGACTCCAGACCAGGCGGTGCCTCGAAAGGCCCCGGGCGCGGCTGACCAGGCTATCGAGCTGCAACGGCGTGCTCGGGAGGCCCTTCCTGGCCAGCGTCCTCGGGGCGCGACATGGGGCCCGCAAGGCTTGCTCCTCGCGAGCCTTGCGTCGTCCCTTTGCCACTGCTGCCTCCTTCTTCATCTGCTCTGCTATCCAATCTATCGGGGCGGGGCTGATGCACAGGTTGCCCTTCGTCAGCGCCGAGGAAGTGCCCGACCTCCGAGGCGACGTCGGCAGGGTTGACCTCCTTGGCCTGGGTCTTCGCCTCGGGCGCTGGCTGCGCCCTCCGCGCGCGCTCCTCGAAGACCCGCTCCTCGACCAGCTGGGGCTGCCGAGACAGGCGCTCGAAGGAGGCGAGCTCGCAGATCACGATCTGGTCGTGGCACAGGGCGGTCTCGATCGCACGGCGCATCGTCTCGCGGAGCCTGGCGCTCTCGTCGTGCTCGCCGAACTGCGCCGTCGCCAGCCATCGGGCGTGCCGCGCCGTGGATCCGCCAGCCATCCGCTGCATGAGCTCGAGCACCCAGAGCAAAATCCTGGGCCCCTTCACAGGCCAGTCAGCGCGGTCGGTCTCGGTCTGGAGCTTGAGCGCCACGCTGAAACTCAAGTCGCGCAGGCTGCGCCCGTCGAAGACAAGGGCCATCGCGCGGGGGTCGCCAACCGCTGCCGCCGCCGCGGGAGGGCCCAGGGCCCCACCTGCGCCTGCGGGGCCAGCCGCGCCCGCCGCGGGAGCAGGAGAACCGCCTCCGAGCGCGACGGCCAGCCCGCCAAGGCCGCCGCCGACTGGCGGCGCGGCGGCGGCGGGCGGCGCGGCCAGCGCGGGCAACGCGGCGGGCGGTGGAGCTGGCGCCGGCGGGTTGGGCAAGGCCAAGGCCCCTGCCGCCGCGCCCAGGACGTTGGTCGCGCTGAACTCCAAGTTGAAGGGCGAGACGGGAAGGGGCCCATGCCCCTGGGCGACTCCCCTCCGAAGTGCTGCCCAAACATCTGCAGCGTGAGGGAGTTGCCGAAACTGATAGAGGTGATGCGCGGGAACTCCAGGCAGCCCGTCGCCTTGACCCACCAGGAGGTGCACCGAGCGGAGGCATCCGCCTGCAACGCCGTAGTCGGCGTAGACGTCGCCATCTGGCGTCAGTATGTAGCCAAGCAAAAAGTCAATATTTCGTGGTAGATGGCAGGACCCCCGACGTTGCATCGCACAAGGTGAAACTGACCAGGGAGAAGCATCTCCATGATAATTCTCAGCGGCGGAAGCTACGCGCCTGGGCGGCGGCTGCCGACGCAAGGTCGAGGGTGGTGATGGGTTCCTTCGAGGCGGACGGGCTCGACTTACCACGCGCCACGGGTACCTTGGTGGCCACGGTCGGCGTCTATTTGAAATAGAGCCCGCCCGCGAGGACAGTAGGAAAAAGCTAGCAGCACCGGCCCGACCAGGAACTCCGTCGACCAGCCCACGGGCGAGATCGGCGTGACCTGGCGCTCACCGCTGGGGCAGTGGCGCTCCAAGGCAGGGCAGTGGAGCGCGGGCGAGCAGACACAATCTGGGCATGGGGTCGAATTCCCACGCGCTATGATGGCAGTAGTGACGGCACTGCTGAGGTCGTGGGCGAGGCGTTCGGCCTGGGCCTGCATACCCTCAAGAACTTGAGCAAAATTGCTGCGGCCACGGATAATCACAAATGCCGACAAGTCGCAACATGATGATGATGATGCTGCTGCTGCTGATGATGATGATGACGATGACGATGATGATGATGATGATGATGATGATGATGATGATGATGATGATGATGATGATGATGATGACGATGAGCACATGATGAGGATGTTTCGGGCGGCTTGCTGGTTCTAACACTCGTAAGGGGGGCCGCCAGGGGTATTGCACGGCCTCCGTTCGCGCCCAAATGGTGGGGATGTCGCAGGCGGTTTGCCTGTTTTGGTCCGCAACATCCTCCGCTTTCGGAGCAGATTCTGAGGATGTCTCAGGCGAGGCGCCTCCTGAGGGGGGGGCGCCAGGAGTATTGCATGGCCTCCGTTCGCGCCCAAATGGCGGGGATGTCTCAGGCGGTTTGCCTGTTTTGGTCCCCGACATCCCCCGCTTTCGGAGCAGATTTGGAAGATGTCTCGAACGAGGCGCTCACTTCTGCCCCCCAGGGGGGCCAGATATTGAGGATGTCTCGATCGGTTTGCTTGTTTTGGTGGCCAGACCCGTGGGCACAGATTCTCCCCAGGATGCCACAGGTTGCTCCAACATGCTTCAGGAGGCCCCAGGAGGCCACATGACGTCCCAGGAGGCATCCGGAGGCCAGTGGAAGATTCAAGGGGCCACAAGATGTCCCAAGAGGCTCCACGAGGCCGCAGGAAGCTCCAGGAGGCCTCAGGAAGCCTCAGGAGGCCCCAGGAGGCCACAGGAAGCGCCAGGAGGCCCAGGCAACAGGAGGCCCCAGGAACAGGAGGCCTCAAAAGGCACCAGGAGCGTCTTCAATCCCATGTGTTTTACGCGTGCTTCTACAGATTGGGCCTCACCTTGAGCACGAATCATTGATGTTATACGTATGTGTCTATAGGTTGTCCTTCTCCTGTGTATACAATCCTTCATGTTTTACTTCTGTTCCTGTAGATTGGGCATCCCCTGGGGCACGAGTCCTTGGTGTTTAACGCGTGTTCCTATAGACTGCCCTTCTCCTGTGGCTCCAATACGCAATGTTTTATGGACGCCTGTTCCTACAGATCGGGCTTGTCCTGGGGCACGAATCCTCCCTAGGAGGTCCCAGGAGGCTCCAGGTGGCTCCTGGAGGCTACCCGAGGCTCCAGGAGGTATCAGGAAACAACTCGACGCCCCAAGAGGCCGCAGGAGGCCCCAAGAGGCTCCTGGATGCCCAAGAGGTTTCTGGAGGCCCCAGGAGGCCCCAGGCTCATGCGCAGAGACGCACTCGTCCCTCCGATACTCATTCACGCTCCAGTCCGTTCGAAATTGATTCATGACCAGACCGTCACAACTCAAGCCCGCTTATATTCGAACGCTCTTGCGCCTAGACTCTCATGGCGGACCGGTCCATGCGAATAGATGCACATATGGGGAGCTCTACGCAGTGAACAATTTAGAAACTCGATGTTGAAACCTCTCCGAAGCCGACAATGTGTGAAGGATGTCGACGTGCACGCGCGACGACGCGCGCGTGTGCATTTCGTCACATATGTTGCAAGGGATAATTGGAAACTTGCGACGTTTGATAAGCGAGTGTGCGCGCATGGTTTTTGGCAAGGGATGGCGGGGGGGGGCGATACATATTTGGTTGGGATAGTCTGAATTCATGGGTCGGATGGATATTGGGTCAAAACCATGTGTTTTGCATGGGTTCCGGGGGGGGGGTCTTTAGCCCCGGGGGGAAGCTTATTTTCACAAACGAATTGACACATCCAATTCTCGTGCAAACGTCCCACCCACCCGCCCACAGTTTAGCTTGCAAAACCCACGCGGTGGCTATTGCGATGCATGTTTGGCGTTGGCTGGTGCATTTCTGCAGCCGCGCCTAGCCGAGCGCGCGCGCGCAGCGGCCAGCTAGTTTGGCGCGACCGACGAGGCCGCGGCGGCGCTGACCGCTGGGCACATCCAAGCGGGCACTTCACTCCGAGTCGGCGACTTGGGCGGGCGCGGTAGCATGGCAACGTCGACAACGGTAGACATAATAGCGATGCTGGCGACGATGTTGACAACGACGAAGGCGCGGCCAGTGCGGGAGCCGATGCTGATCACGCCAGCGACGATGACAGGGTCCTCGCGTTGGCGATGCAGCGGTGCAGGTTTTGGAAAATCTTCGGCATGCGCGCGCGGCCGACGCACGAGAGTGGCACGCATTGTATCATTTGACGTGGATCGTGCCCCCCCAGCACGCGTACAAGGGTGTGCGAATGATCCCGGCATGCGGCGCGAGAGGCCCGTTTGGCAGAATTCCATGCACATGTTTTAACAATATATATATTTATGGTTTCTTGAAGACCCCGCGAGAGCGCGAGCGCACGCTTTTCTTGAAAACTGACGTTTCGAAACCATGCGTGTTGTATGTGTTTGGGGACATTCACATCGCTACGAAACCAATGTGTTTGGTTGATTTCGGCATGCGCGCGCGACCACGCGCGCGCGAACTTCGTCCCGTCTTTTGCAACGGATGTTCGCGACGGTACGCTCGCAAGGGCGTTCAAACACTTTCGACATGTGCGCGCGCGGAGCCCGTTTGATAGCATGTTTGAACATGTTGAAAAAAACGCGTGGTTGTATTAAAAATTCGCGAGACCGCGTGCACAAGCTTGTTTTGAAAATCCGTGTTGCGAAACCCTGTGTTTTTGTATGTGTGTTTTGGACACTCGATTTTGGAATCCTTACGAAGCCATAAGGTTTTCAAAGAATTCCGGCATGTTCGCGCGACGACGCGCGCGTGTGCACTTCGTCACATTTGTTGGAAGGGATTATTGAAAACTTTTGTTATTTTGATAATCGAGTGCGCGTGCACAATTTTTTTTTGCAGAGTATGGTGCGGGGGCCAATACCGGTTGGGCTGGGCTTGTAAGAATTCATTTTTCGGATGGACGCTGGGGCGGAATCATATATTAATTGCAATACGACAGGGGGGGTCGATAATCCTGGGGGGGTAGAGTCTATTCTCTTTTTAGAAAAGAGAATCGATGTTGTGCAAACTACGTATGCGGTGCGAGAAATGTGGCGACAGTCCGGAAATGCCAGCCAGCGCACGGGCCGGCGACGAGGCGGCCATGAGGAATGGAATTGCGAGAGAGTTCCAAACGGGAGACAGTCGAACATGGGCAGTAGCACGCTCAAGTTACGCATGCGAGTGCGCATAACGCGCTGGAGCAGTTGCCACTGCAACCTGATGCGAACCAATATCGACTTGACGTGTTTTTACTTGGTTGAACTGGATGATTTTAGCACTCGCTCCCCCCATCTGCTCCTTGTCCGTGGCCTTCCATCGCCTCCTTCGCCTTCCCTCGTGCACGTTCGCCTGAACGCTACATTATCCGCGCACCCTCGTCCTCCTCCTGCTCCCCCCTCCCCCTGTTCCCATCCTCCTTTTCCTCTTCCAGCTCCTCGTCCATCCAAGGGGAACGAATAGAAAACACCGATACCGTTGTTCCTCGAACCTCTTCCCGGGAGCGTTCTGAAAGGGATTCCGAAGCGAATCCAACCGTGACGACGAGGGCCTGCCCCGGAGGCCCAGAAAGCAGGTATCGTTATCGGTGTTATTTCTTTCCTCTGCTCCCTTCCCTGCATTCTCCTCGAGGGGGCTGCAGCCAATGCCTTGTTCGAGAAACTCTGCACCGAGTCCGGGCACGCAGGCACGCCTCCCCATTCGGCGCGCGCCCCGCGTGATGGAAATACGTAGTGAAGGGGCACAAGGCGAACATGTTTGTTGTCATCGTCGTCCTCCCCCGCCCGGGCGCGGGGGAGGACGAAGAGGAGGGTGCGGAGGAGGACGACGAGGATGTAATCACCCATATAAATGTACACTAGAACCACGCGCGCGCTTCGCGCGCGCTTGGGTTCTGTCGGGTCACAGACCCAGGAATCGTTGTGAGAAGAAATTGGTGACGCGAAGCGTCGTGGGGGCGTCCTTGGACGTCTGGGGTCTCCTGGGGCCTCTTGAGGGGCCTCCTGGGGGCCTCCTGGCGGCCTCTTGGGGCGGAAGGCTCGAGCTTGCGGTTCGTGGTCCCCCTCTGGGCCCCCTCTTGGGCCCGTCTTGGGGCCCTCTTGGGCCATCTTGGGCGCCTCTTGGGCCGTCTTGGGGCCCTCTTGGGCTGTCCTGGGGCCCTCTTGGAAGCTTCTTGGGCCGTCTTGGGGCGGTCTTGGGCGCCTCTTGGGCCGTCCTGTAACGTCGGAAAGCCCAAAAGGCGACTTTGTTGAAAATGTACGTTTTACGAAGGGAATGGGTCAATTTTTGCGTCTAGGGGCCCTCTTGGGACGCATGTTGGAGGCTTCTTGGGGCGTCTTGGGGGCGTCCTTGGACGTCTGGGGTCTCCTGGGGCCTCTTGAGGGGCCTCCTGGGGGCCTCCTGGCGGCCTCTTGGGGCGGAAGGCTCGAGCTTGCGGTTCGTGGTCCCCCTCTGGGCCCCCTCTTGGGCCCGTCTTGGGGCCCTCTTGGGCCATCTTGGGCGCCTCTTGGGCCGTCTTGGGGCCCTCTTGGGCTGTCCTGGGGCCCTCTTGGAAGCTTCTTGGGCCGTCTTGGGGCGGTCTTGGGCGCCTCTTGGGCCGTCCTGTAACGTCGGAAAGCCCAAAAGAGAACTTTGTTGAAAATGTACGTTTTACGAAGGGAATGGGCCAATTTTTGCGTCTAGGGGCCCTATTGGGACGCATGTTGGAGGCTTCTTGGGGCCTCTTGGGGGCGTCCTTGGACGTCTGGAGGCCATCTTCAGCGTCTCGGAGCCCTCTTGGAGGCATCTTGGAAGTTTCTTGGGCCGTCTTGGGCGTTCCTGGGGCCGTCTTGTCTGACCGGGGAGGCCTGCGGCAAGCCCCGACGAGCCTCCAGAACCCCCGGTCCCCACATTTGCGCTCGTGGTCCCGGCCCCGGGCCCCCAGACCAGGTGCGCCGTTATATGTGTATATATATATATATATATATATATATATATATACATAGATATATATACATATATATATATATATATATATATATATATATACGCACACACTCACTAGAACCGTCGCGCGCGCTTCGCGCGCGCCCGGCTCTCGCAGGCCCCAGGCCTTGACGAATTCATTGCTCCATTGAAGTAGTGGACAACAGTCCATGCATTTCAATCCGCAATCGGGAAGGCTTTCGGGAATGATGGTTGCGCAGGGGGGCGGAGGCTGGATGAATCGGTTTCTGAAGGCCTTCTGGGAACATGGGTGTTGGGTCCCCGGAAGGCTTTCTGGGGGCATGATTTCTTGGGGTGTGTTGGGGGGCCTCTTGGGTTTTCCCTGGGAGCCCCTTAACTTGGGGGGGGGGGGTCTCTTGGGGTTTCCTGGAGGCCACTGGGCGACACACGGGGCCTCAGTGAAGCCCCTTGGAGGCCTCTGGGGGCCTACTGGTGGCCATTTGGGCCAGAGACCTTGAAATATCGGTTGGCGGTCCCTCTCTGGGCCCTCTCTTGGGGAGCTTTTGGGGCACAGAAGGGACTGTTTCGGGAGCCTCCTGGGCTGTCTTGGGGTCCTCTTCGGGGCCTCGTGGGCTGCTGTCTTGGAACGATATGAAAGGCCTCCGAGGCCGCGAGGGGGCTGTGGAAAGCGGGGAAAGCGAGATCGCCAGAATCCTTCCAAATCATTGGGGAAATGAGTGTTGCCTCCCAGGGCCCTCTTGGGGAGCCTCTCGAGTCCGTCCTGGAGCGTGTTGGAGTCCTCGTCGGCCGTCTTGATGGTAGCTTGGGCGTCTTCGGGGCCTCTTGGGAGCGTCTTGGGCCCTCTCGGGACACCCATTAGCCTGTCGTGGCCTGCGTCGGTGCGGGCCTTGGCCGCCTCGGGACCCCTCTGGGCCCCCTCTTGGGGCGTTCTTGGGGCACACTTGGGTTGTCAGGGGAGCCTCCTCGGCCGTCTTGGGACCCTCTTCGGGGCCTCGTGGGGCGCCTTGGAGCGATCTGAAGGTCCTCCGAGGCCGTGAGGGAGCGCTGGAAAAGCGAAACGCTGAATTGTGCCTCCCAGGGCCCTCTTGGGGAGCCTCTCGAGTCCGTCCTGGAGCGTGTTGGAGTCCTCGGCCGTCTTGAGGGGCGTTTTCGGGGCCTCTTAGGACCGCCTTGCGTCCTCTCGGGACTTCCTGAACCTGTCGTGGCCTGTTCCAGGGCGGGCCTGGGCCGCCTCGGGAACCCTCTGGGCGCCCTCTTGGGGAGCTTTTGGGGCACAGTTGGGTTGTCTGAGGAGCCGCACGGGCCGCCTCGAGGCCCTCCACGGGGCCTCGTGGGCCGCCTTGGAGCGATCTGAAGGGCTTCCGAGGCCGTGAGGGGGCCGTGGAAAAGCGGGGCAAGCGAGATCGCCTAAATCCTTCCAAATCATTGGGAAATTACGCCACCGAAGAAACCTACATCAGAGTGAGGGGGCCGAACGGTCATTCACTGTCCCTGGGTGCGTGGCTGAAGTGGGATTCCGCGGTGCGGATTCGTGTTGTTATTGATGTTGTTTGTTGTTGTTGTTGTTGTTGTTGTTGTTGTTGTTGTTGTTGTTGGTGTTGTTGTTGTTGCTGCTGTTGTTGTTGTTGTTGTTGTTTATGTTGTTGTTGTTGTTGTTGTTGTTGTTGTTGGTGTTGTTGTTGTTGTTGTTGTTGTTGTTGTTGTTGTTGTTGTTGTTGTTGTTGTTGTTCGTTGTTGTTGTTGTTGGTGTTGTTGTTGTTGTTGTTGTTGTTCGTTGTTTGTTGTTGTTGTTGTTGTTGGTGTTGGTGTTGGTGTTGTTGTTGTTGGTGTTTGTTGGTGTTGTTGTTGTTGTTGTTGTTGTTGTTGTTGTTGTTGTTGTTGTTGTTTGTTGTTGTTGTTGTCGTCCCACCCGCAACCCGCCCCGCGACCCACCCGCGACCCACCCCGCGACTCACCCGCGACCCACCCGCGACCCACCCGCGACCCACCCGCGACCCACCCCGCGACTCACCCCACGACCCACCCCACGACCCACCCCGCGACCCACCCCGCGACCCACCCCGCGACCCACCCCGCCCACCCCGCCCCGCGACCGCGACCCCGCGACCCCCCCGCGGCCCACCCCGCGACCCACCCGCGACCCACCCGCGACCCACCCGCGACCCACCCGCGACCCACCCGCGACCATCTCCGCGACCCACCTTCGACCCAAACTACGTTCAAGGTACAAACCAACATTTTCGGCGCCTGCGGTTTTTTTATTATTATTATTTATGTTTTTCTTTATTTTTTTTTGTTTTTTTTTGTTTTTCGCATTCCTCCCAGGTAAATAATCCGCGACCTACCCGGCGACCAACTCGCGACCCAAACCACATTCAGAGTACAAACCACATGTTTCGGCGCCTGCGTCGGGCATCTTTTGCGTTCGTTCTAGGTGGAGAGACCGCGGCCCACCCGCGACCACGTTCAGGGCACAAACCAAATGTTTCGGCGCCTGCGGCGGGCATTTTTTGCATTCGTTCCCGGTGGAGAATCCGCGGCCCACCCGCGACCCAAACCGCGCTCAGTGTACAAACCAATGTTTTCGGCGCCTGCGGCGGGCTGCTTTTGCAGGAGGAGGAGGAGGAGGAGGAGGAGGAGGAGGAGGAGGAGGAGGAGTTTTTTTTTGGTTCCCCCCCCGCCCACGGCGCCCGACAGTTTGACCGCCGAGCGGAGGGCGACGAGAGAACGAGGGAGAAGAGGAGGAAGAGGAGGACGAGGGGAAAGCAACGACAACCCCAAAACGCAGAGACGACAACGCGAGGGGACGGGGCACGAGAGAGGAGGCGACAGACCGAGGGGACAAGACGGAAAGAGCAAGACGACAGGAGAAGAGCGGGACCGTGGCCTCACACAGCTCCCAGTCGATGAACCCGCGGAACGAGGCGCCCCTGCAGATAGCCTCCAAGTTGCACACCTCATACCGGCGAGCTTGTCAGGACCCACGCTGCCGCAGAAAGCGAAGAACAGGTGCACCATGCCGTGGAAAATCAGCTCCACAAGAATCCATTCTGCTTCTCGGAGAGCACCTGGAAGACTCCTTCCCGCGATTCTGGCCGACGTTCGACCTCCTCCCGATCGGAAGCTGAAGCGCCACAGAGAGAGCACTGCTCGCGGACATCTGACGGGTCACCGCAGACGCACACCACACACTGCCGAAAGAACGGGTTCCGTGTCTCCTCACCTTGCACGCTCGCACGGATATACAACGTCCATCCAGAAACATACGGGGCACATATTCTCCATCAGGCTGAACAGACTCGATAAGACCGATCTGACCATTCAATTCTGGATGAGAGGTCACACCACAAACTTTGACATAGCGACCAACAAACACCTCCAAAGACCATCCAAATTCCGAACATAGATCGGCCACTGAAGACCGCATACTGTGGGGGTCGCAAGCATTTGGAGCACCGCCGCCATGACCCTCACGAGCATCATCAGCTGGAGCAGGCCCGCCTGGGCCAGGGGGAACACCAGCCTGACGATCACCGCATAAAACGTGAACCACATCATGAAGCTCCCGAGGTGAAGCCTGGGAAAAAAGAAAAAAATCAGCATTACGCACCAGTTCCGCAGCAAAAGGACCATCGTCCACATGAGAAGAATCAGGAAGCACTTCGCCCTGAAGATCCGCACCACCAGGTAGCAGGCCAGGATGAGATTCTCCACCTCCAGAGTCGCCACGGACAGCACCACCAGCTTCCAGAGGATCCGCCCGAACGTCTGCATCACCAGGGTCGGCACCCTTAGCGCCGAGAGGCTCCTGACAACCATGAAGCGAACCAGGTCCACCAAGAGGATCGAGCAACGGTACAAAAGCATCCGCATGCGAGTTGAAGGGGAACGGAGGAACCACTGGAAGGTCACCATGATGCCGTGGCTTCTTGGCACCAGCCCACTTGCTCCAAGGGTCGTTGCCGCCGCTCCAAGGGTCCTGTCCAGAAGGCCCAGGAGCTTCACCGCCAGCACCCGTACTGCGGCGCAGACCACGACGAGGGCCACCACCACGATCGTTGTCGTCGTCATCGGGCTCCCCTGGATCATCAGGCGGACCACGGAGATCAGGCAGAACTCCAGCACGCCCAGCAGGGGCAGATTTGAGCGAGATACTCACGATGCAGGTGCCGTCGGAGCTCCTGTGGCCATGGTCCACCGCGATGACCGTCGGGAGCTCGTTGAGGATGAGGGTGAGCCAGCTGCACGCGAAGCTATTGCACATGCGCGGGTCCCACACAGCAGAGAGGCGCACCTTCACCCCCACCTTGCCGACGTGCGAGCTGAGCCCGATGTGCGCCTGCCGCCCGCTCGCCAGTTCCTGGAGCAGTCATTGCAGCCGCGCTGAAGAAACCATGGCCCGCCCGTGGGGAGAGAGGGGAGGGGAGGGGAGGCCACGCAGGTGCGCAGCGGTGGCCCCTGTGCCAGGCAGGCGCCTGGGCCCAGGGCTTTTGCAGGAGGAGGAGGAGGAAAAGGAGGAGGAGGAGGAGGAGGAGGAGGAGGAGGAGGAGGAGGAGGAGGAGAAGGGGACGACGACGAAGACGACGACGACGTCGATGACGACGACGAAAAGGAGGAGGGGGGAGGATCGGGAGGGGGGGAAAGAGGAGGACGACGAGGAGGAACATGGCGACAATGGGAGGGCGATGATGGAAGGACGAGGGGGGGAGAGGGAGGACGAGGAAGAAGAGGAGGAGGAGGAGGAGGAGGACGAGGTGGAGGAGGAGGACGACGATGACGATGAGGACGAGGACGAGGAAGAGGAGGAGGAGGCGGAGGAGGAGGAGGAGGAGAGCGCCATCGACAAGGAAAATGGGGGCCACGAGGTCCGCCGGCTTGACGACGCCCGCGTCGCCCGCGCCCGCCCCCTCACTCTTATCCGCACTTGCGGGGTGATGCGTATTTATATTCTGGCTGGAGTGATGATAGCTGAAGTGAAGCATGTGAGAATGATGTTGGTGGCCGTTGCCCCGCCGATACCTCTGGTGACGCCACTCCAGAGGAGAGGTGGAATGGGAGAAGCGCACGGACAGGCGCTTCTCCTCTTGTGTGGCGTCGAGGAAATGCACGGACCCAGCGCACCCCATGTGGTGTCGAGGAAGCGCCACGCCTGCCACGCTTTGCAAGGCCGCAACGGATAGGCAGACCACCCCCAGCGCACCCCCTGTAGTGTCGAGGAAGTGCCACGCCTGCCACGCTGTGCGAGGCCGCAACGGATAGGGAGACCACCCCCAGCGCACCCCCTGTGGTGTCGAGGAAGTGCCACGCCTGCCACGCTTTGCGAGCCCGCAACGGACAGGGAGACCACCCCCAGCGCATCACCTGTGGTGTCGAGGAAGTACCACGCCTGCCACGCTGTGCGAGGCCGCAACGGATAGGGAGACCACCCCCAGCGCACTCCCTTGTGGTGCCGAGGAAGTGCCACGCCTGCCACGCATTGCGAGCCCGCAACGGACAGGGAGACCTCCCCCAGCGCACCCCCTGTGATGCCGAGGAAGTGCCACGCCTGCCACGCTTTGCGAGCCCGCAACGGATAGGGAGAGCCCCCCAGCGCACCCCCTGCGGTGCCGAGGAAATGCCACGCCTGCCACGCCTTGCGAGCCCGCAACGGATAGGGAGACCACCCCCAGCGCACCCCCTGTGGTGTCGAGGAAGTGCCACGCCTGCCACGCTGCGAGGCCGCAACGGATAGGGAGACCACCCCCAGCGCACCCCCTGTGGTGTCGAGGAAGTGCCACGCCTGCCACGCTTTGCGAGATGCCACGCACCCCCCGAGGAAGTGCCACGCTTTGCGAGGCCGCAACGGATAGGGAGACCACCCCCAGCGCCCCCCTGTGGGCCGAGGAAGTGCCACGCCTGCCACGCTTTGCGAGCCGCAACGGATAGGGAGACCACCCCCAGCGCACCCCCTGTGGTGTCGAGGAAGTGCCACGCCTGCCACGCTTTGCGAGCCGCAACGGATAGGGCCCAGCGCACCCCCTGTGGTGCCGAGGAAGTGCCACGCTTTGCGAGCCGGCACGCACCCCCTGTGGTGTCGAGGAAGTGCCACGCCTGCCACGCTTTGCGACCCGCAACGGATAGGGAGACCACCCCCAGCGCACCCCCTGCCACGTGGTGCCGAGGAAGTGCCACGCCGGCCACGCTTTGCGAGCCCGCAACACCCCCCCCAGCACACCCCCTGTGGTGCCGAGGAAGTGCCACGCCTGCCACGCTTTGCGAGCCCGCAACGGATAGGGAGACCACCCCCAGCGCACCCCCTGTGGTGTCGAGGAAGTGCCACGCCTGCCACGCTTTGCGAGCCCGCAACGGATAGGGAGACCACCCCCAGCGCACCCCCTGTGGTGTCGAGGAAGTGCCACGCCTGCCACGCTTTGCGAGCCCGCAACGGATAGGGAGACCACCCCCAGCGCACCCCCTGTGGTGTCGAGGAAGTGCCACGCCTGCCACGCTTTGCGAGCCCGCAACGGATAGGGAGACCACCCCCAGCGCACCCCCTGTGGTGTCGAGGAAGTGCCACGCCTGCCACGCTTTGCGAGCCCGCAACGGATAGGGAGACCTCCCCCAGCACACCCCCTGTGGTGCCGAGGAAGTGCCACGCCTGCCACGCTTTGCGAGCCCGCAACGGATAGGGAGACCACCCCCAGCGCACCCCCTGTGGTGTCGAGGAAGTGCCACGCCTGCCACGCGTAACGAGCCCGCAGCGGATAGGGAGACCACCCCCAGCGCACCCCCTGTGGTGCCGAGGAAGTGCCACGCCTGCAACGCTTTGCGAGCCCGCAACGGATAGGGAGACCACCCCCAGCGCACCCCCTGTGGTGGTGCCGAGGAAGTGCCACGTCTGCCACGCTTTGCGAGCCCGCAACGGATAGGGAGACCACCCCCAGCGCACCCCCTGTGGTGTCGAGGAAGAGCCACGCCTGCCACGCTGTGCCTGTGCTGCGGTCTGCTGTGCTGTGCTGTGCTGTGCTGTGCTGTGCTGTGCTATGCTGTGTGTGCGGTGTGCTGTGTGTGCTTGTGTGGTTGCGTGTATGCGTGTGAAGTGTGTGTGTGTGTATGTGTGTGTTGTGCTGTGCTGTGCTGTATGCTGTGTGTGTTTTTATGTTTGTCTGTATGTGTGTATGTGTGTATGTGTGCATGTGTGTGATTTGATGTGCTGTGCTGTGCTGTGCTGTGCTGTGGGTGAGGAAGGAAGGAAGAAGAGGGGGAGGAGGAAGAGGAGGATGTGTGAGTCGCGGGCGCGGCGCGGGCGCGGCGCGGCAGAGAAGAAAACCAGAACCCCACCAACCATGTGGGGAAATTCGCCGGCCCAACGGGCCAGAGGCGTGCTAAGATCTCCGGTAACTGGTTAACAATTCTCTAGTTCGCGCGCGCGGGGCGGCCCCTGGGGGTCCCCGGACGAAAAGTACCCCGGGCGACTCCCGGCTGATCCCCGGGCGAAGCCACCAGAGCGCTCCATGAGCGCACCAACAGGGCTCCGAGACGTCCCCGAGAGCCCCAAGAAAGGCCAAGAGGCCCCCAAGAGGCCCCCAAGATGATACACGAGGGGTCCGACATGCCACAAGATCGCTCCAAGACGCCCAAGATAGCCCCCAGACGCCCCAAGAGGCCTCCAAGAGCACTCCCAAGAGGGCCCCCGGAGGCAAAATTCATTTTTTGTCTTAGGTTTTTGAAAGATTTTGGAGCCTGCACCTTTTCGGCTTCCCGACGCCCCAAGACGGCCCAAGAGGCCCCCAAAATCGCCCCAAGAGGGCCCAAGAGGCCCCCAAGAGGGCCCCAAGATGGCCCAAGAGGGCTCGAAGACGGCCCAAGAAGCCTCCAAGACGGTCCAAGAGGGCCCCAAGAACGCCCCCAAAGGGGCCCCAGAGAGGGAACACGAAACAACATTTCGAGCCCTCGGCCCTAAGAAGCCCCTACGAGGCCCCAAGAGGCCCCTAAGAGGCCCCAAGAGGCCCCCACGAGGCCCTCAGGAGGCCCCCAAGAGTCCCCCAAGCGGCCCCAGGAGGCCCCCCAAATGCCCCCCCGAGCGCCCCAGGAGTCCCCCAAGCGGCCCCAGGAACCCCCAAAGCGCCGCATTGACACCAGGCCCTCGGGCAAACGGCAGACATAAGACTGTATGGGCCGGCGGAATGAGCGAAGCGATTAAATAAATGAATGTTGCCTCCCAGGGCCCTCTTGGGGAGCCTCGCGAGTCCGTCCTGGAGCGTGTTGGAGTCCTCGTCGGCCGTCTTGATGGTAGTTTGGGCGTCTTCGGGGACTCTTGGGAGCGTCTTGGGCCCTCTCGGGACGTCCATTAGCCTGTCGTGGCCTGCTTCGGGGCGGGCCTGGGCCGCCTCGGGACCGCTTCGGGCCCCCTCTTGGGGCGCTCTTGGGGCACACTTGGGTTGTCTGGGGCGCCTCCTGGGCCGTCTTGGGGCCCTCTTCGGGGCCTCGTGGGGCGTCTTGGAGCGATCTGACGGGCCTCCGAGGCCGTGAGGGAGCGCTGGAAAAGCGAGAACGCCAAAATCCTTCCGAAACCCTAGCAAAGTGAATTGTGCCTCCCAGGGCCCTCTTGGGGAGCCTCTCGAGTCTGTCCTGGAGCGTGTTGGAGTCCTCGTCGGCCGTCTTGAGTGGCGTCTTCGGGGCCTCTTAGGACCGTCTTGGGCCCTCTCGGGACTTCCTTAGCCTGTCGTGGCCTGTTCCAGGGCGGGCCTGGGCCGCCTCGGGACCCCTCTGGGCGCCCTCTTGGGGAGCTCTTGGGGTACATTTGGGTTGTCTGGGGAGTCTCACGGGCCGCCTCGAGGCCCTCTTCGGGGCCTCATGGGCCGCCTTGGAGCGATCTGAAGGGCCTCCGAGGTCGTGAGGGAGCCGTGGAAAGCGGGGAAAGCGAGATCGCCCAAATCCTTCCAAATCCTTGGGGAAATAAATGAATGTTGCCTCCCAGGGCCCTCTTGGGGAGCCTCTCGAGTCCGTCCTGGAGCGTGTTCGGGTCCTCGTCGGCTGTCTTGAGGGCATCTTGGGCGTCTTCAGGGTCTCTTGGGACCGTCTTGGGCACTCTCGGGGCCCCCTTAGCCTGTCGTGGCCCGCTTCGTTGCGGGCTGGGGCCGCCTCGGGAGGTCTGGACCCCCCCCACATACCCCGGCGGGCGGCCATGGGGGAAACAGGCACCGGCCCGCCCCCCCGGCCTACTCCGATATATATATATATATATATATATATATATATATATATTATGCTGAAAGCCTAACCCCGCTCGACCAGAGAAGACGGCGGTGCACGGCGAAGCCGAGTGCAGAGAAAACGTGTTTTCCACAGCCTGCATCGCGCCGCCGAAGGCGGCCATCATCCAAGAGGCAATCGCTATGAAACACAGAACATTGCACGTGCACACAAGCGATGCTGAAACAAAGCCCAGGTGGTGGAGGGCGATGGCGGACGGTGCCGAAAGAACTTGAGCACACGCAGTTGCGGTCGAGCTCAAGTGAGAGATGAGGCACAATTATCTTCAAAGAAAGTCATTATGCTGAAAGCCTAACCCCGCTCGACCAGAGAAGACGGCGGTGCACGGCGAAGCCGAGTGCAGAGAAAACGTGTTTTCCACAGCCTGCATCGCGCCGCCGAAGGCGGCCATCATCCAAGAGGCAATCGCTATGAAACACAGAACATTGCACGTGCACACAAGCGATGCTGAAACAAAGCCCATATCCGCCCATACTGGGAGCTGGTGAGCAGGACAGCTCACCTCTCTGAGCGGCCGCCGAAGACGAAAGAAGATTTGGCGGCCAGCCTCCTGCGACACGAGCGGCATCTGACAGCTGGCCTCGGGACAACTTGGCGAGCTGGCGTGTGAGGCGGCCGGCCTTCTCATAGCGTCGCACGCTGGCGGCGCACTTCCAGCGGCCCCGACGCTGCACCTCCGCCAGGGAGCGATGCTTCAGCGCAAAATCCGTCGAGGCCCCGCCGTGCCGAAGGGAGTGCGGGCAGAGACGGAGGCGCTGCAAGCCGGCAGCGTCAGCCGCCTCACGGAAGGCGACCTCGAACTCACGGTGGCTGAACGGGAAGAGCGGTCTGGTCGGCGGCGTGGTGGCCTTGAGGTCCCGCAGGAGCTTGGCCACCCAGCGCCGCGAGACGCCGGCGCTGCCGATGCCGCCGAAGGTAACCGTGTCGTCGTACTCGCCGGCCTTCGTCGTCACAGACGGAGGGCAGTCTGCCGGGGCGGCCGGCATCAAGGTGATCGAGACCTGGGGGTAGGCCGATGTCGCGGAGTGGCGGAGGCAGGTCACGTCGCAGGCCTTCAGGTGGAGCAGCTCCGAGAGGCGCAGGTAGCCGTCGAAGGCCACGGCGACGCCGGCCCCCACGAGCTGCTGGCGCGGGCAGTGGGAGGTGAGGCACTGATCGATGATCAGCAGCGCCGCCTCCCAGGGGCAGGGGTCCCTCTGCTCGCCGGGCGACGCCTTCGCGAAGCCCTTCAGCGTGAGGCGGGCCTGGGGGAACTCCGTGACGTCCCTGAGGTTGACCCGCTCCTCGAACGCGTAGCCGTAGAGGGCGGTCCGCGCGGCGAAGATCCCGTCCCCCGCCAGGAAGATGCTCTGCAGGTAGTCCACCATCAGCTTGTCTCTCTGAGCTGGCGTGGCCAGCGGGTACCGATGCTGAATCGCGAAGCGCCGGACCTCGGCCGCAGCCCGGGCGTAGTGCTGCTGGGTCAGGGGCTTCACGCGGCGCCGAGCCAGGAAGTCCTCGCGGGCCACGTCGTTGTTGGCGGCCCGCTGCGAGCCCACAGCCAGGCGCGAGCGGCGGCGCGGGGCCTCGCGGCCCAGGGGGTGCCGCGACTCCGTGCCGGGGCGCTGGGGCAAAGCGGCGGCGGCGATCCCGCTCGGCCGCTCTCGCCTGCGCCGCGCAGCTGCCCCAGCCCAGCTGGTCGGGCGACCACTCCTGGTGGCCCGCGGCGGGGCAGACGGGGTCTGGCGTGCGCGTCCAGTCGTCGCACTCGGCGGCGGCTGCCAGCTGAGCCTCCCCTCGGCATTCAAGGCGAGCACCATCGAGACGGCCTGCCGCGGGAGCGCATTCGCGGAGGATGCCTGCCCACTTCCGAGCCAACGCCTCCGGATAGCGCCCGGCTAGGCTGGTCTTCCAGACGGAGGCACTCTTGGGACCCAGACGAACCTTGCCTGCAAGGACCTCGTGAACGTGATCACGGGAGCAGCTGGCCTCGAGGGCCTGAAGCGGCTTCAGGTTGGTGACAAGGGTTGTGGGCTTCAGGTAGCGGCAGTTGTAGTGGCAATAATGCATATGAACGAAGTAGTGACAGTGACGATCCAAGAAAGATGTGACCTCGGGAGAATGCCAGAGACGTGAAGAAGAGGGATTCTCGACGGACCAGCGCACGCCAAATCGCTCACACAGGCGAAGCATGTCTATGGTGAACGAAACCGAAGCACTACCAGAGGCAAAATGCTTGGCCCGGCTGCGCGCCGGGGTGGCCAGGCTGAAGGGGGTGCACGGCGTGCCGAAGTGGACGTACCACACGTCCCGGCGCACGATCAGGGAGCGGATCACGCTGATGATGCGCTTGTCGGACAGGTCGTGCCAGGGCCCCCGCGAGATGTCGACTGGGACCCACGACTGCAGCCCCGCGTCGAGACAGGCGGCCGTGAGGCGGGCGCAGCCGGCGTAGAGCTCGAGCACGTGGCGGGCCCGGCGCCGCTCTCGCGGCCGGGCGCCCAGGCGGTGCGGGCCCGCGCCGCCGGCCGGCGAGGCGGCCGGCGCTGGGGGGGGCGCCGGGGCCAGGTCGCGCGGCGCCCCGCGCTGCGTCTGGCCCGGCTCGAGCTCGAAGCGGTCGGCCGCCCGGGAGTCGTGGTCGGTCGGGTTGCGGCTGCTCTCCGAGTACCGATGGTAGTGCTGGATGCCAGTGGCGATCTGCCGCGCGGCAGCCTGGCAGGCCAGCTGGCGGAGCACCGGGCTGGCACAGCGGCCCTTCTCGAAGGCCATCATGGACGAGAGGTTGTCGCCGATGGACAGCACGCGGCAGCCGTGAGCCGCCACGGAGCGGGTGGCCCGCCTGAGGCCCAGCAGCGTCGTCCGGCCCTCGAGGATGTGGATCGGGGCCGAGAAGAGAAAGGCGCCGCGGACCACCAGCTGCCACCTGTGAGCTGCGAGGGCGGCGTCGGGCAGCGCCGGGATGCCGCCCCTGCAGGCGGCGGAGGCCGGCGCCTCCACGTCGACCCGAGCCGCTCGGCTCCGCCGTGCTGCCAGGCGCGGTGACGACCGACCCGCACGGGGCGGCAAATCCAGCCCGGCAAACACAGCGGCGTCGTCGCTGCCGGCAGTAAAGCCGGCCTGCGTGGCAACCTCAGTACCCGGCGGATCGCCCGGGTCATCGGCGTGGCGGTCGATGGCGACGAAGCGCCAGCGCTCGCGGTAGGCGCCGATGTCCCTGAGCTCGCTCTCGTCGAAGCGTGAAGTGGCCAGGGCGTAGCCCCACAGGCTAGCGTCAGAGCAGTAGGCCCACGGGTGCCATGGTGCGCCGAGGTCGACACCAGCGAGCGGGATGAGGGCCTTGACAAGCCCCAGCTCGCGCAGCTGCTCGGCGTCGAAGTGGCAGTAGTCGCCCGGCGCATACACGACACGGTACAAGGAGCTCAGGACAGCGAGGGCCGGCCTCATGAGCATGAAGTGGTGCACGACGTGCCCCAGCACAACCTCCATGGCCGCAGGCGTGCAGCCGCGGCGGTCGATCAGGGCGGTGACCGCCCGATGCAGCCGCCAGGCCCGCTCGCGCTGCGGCACCGCGCGGCCGTCGCTGAAGTCGAACCGAACCCCGCAGCAGACGAAGTCCCGCGTGGCGTAGCACACCTCGTGGTAGGCCAGGCCGCGGCGCTCGAACTCGAGCAGGATAGCCTCCAGCGCCGCGTCGACCAGGCGGCGCGGCGACCCGACGACATTGGCGTTGTCGACGTAGGAGGCCCCAGCGAGCTCGCCCGCGCCGAGGCGCGCGCAGGGGGAGCGCTCGGAGACCATCCTGACCTCCTCGGGCGCGATGCACAGCGCCCGACTGATGCCGACGCGAGTGACGTCCTCGGTGATGCCGTTGCAGATGAAGAGCGACCAGCTCCAGCCCATGGCGAGGCCCTGGAAGCACGGGTAGACCACGGTGTCGGGATCGACCTGCACGAAGCGGCGGTGCACCTCGTCGTACACCTGATCCGTGTCGAAGTTGCGGATGGGCATGGGGTAGTCGAAACAGAACCAGCTGCCAATCTCGAGCCACTGCATCTGGTAGAAGCCCTGGCGCAGGTCAGCGCTGGCCCCGTGGTAGCCCTGCCCGTCGCTGCCCAGCAAGTCCGCGTCGAGGCAGAGGCCGCTGAGGGCCGCCGCCGAACCGAGCTCGGTCCGAGGCGGGCGGCGATGCAGAGCCGAAGGCTCGCGGCCGTCAATCACCATGCGCAGCGAGCCGTCCTTCTTGCCAACGAAGAAGATGCTGGCGCGAGCACGGCAGCGCGTGCGCACACCGACGAGGCCAATGCGCATGAGCTGCTTGAAGAGGCCCAGCCGCAGGACCGGGTCCCGCCGCAGGTTCGCATCCCAGTAGGGGTAGATGGGGGGGAGCTCGCCGGCCTCCACCATGCTGTCGAGGACCGCCTGCGACCGAAAGATGTGCTTCTCCGGCTCGTTGATCAGCGGTAGCAGCCAGGGCGGCACCAGCGAGCGGATCGGCTGCGGCGAGATGCCGCTGTCGAGAACCTTGAGGAGGCGCGGCTCATAAGGCCGAACTGGGGTCGGCCGGCCGCTGTAGACGTCCTTGGACTTCAGGAGAGAACAGAGCGCGTCATCGCCGTCCACGCCGATGGGGTCGCCGAAGGCGGCCACTCGCTGATGGACACGCTGCAGTACAGATGCTTGGGCGGCGTTCGCCGGGAGGACCGAGGCGAGTCGCCGCGCAGCCGCCAGCGGGGCGTCCAGGTCGTTCAGAGCCATGATCGCCTGGTTGCACCGCCGCCGTACGCCGGAGGAGAGGCTCAGGGGCAGCACCTCCCTCGGCGTCGATCTGCCCAGGAGCGGCAGAGGAAAGGGGTCGCCGTGAGCGCGACCTGTCAAAAAACGAGGAGCCCCTTCGGCATCAGGCCCCCTCGTGCGCCCGCCTGCGAAGCGGACTGCGGAGGTGTCGTTGGCCGAACGGCGCCGGGGCGAGCGCCGTCTCTCCGCAGCCCGCGCGACAGGAGTCATCCCTGCGCGGCGGCCGGGGCGTCACCCCGACCGCCGCGTCCGCCACCACCTGCACGGCCGCGCCCGCGGCCCCGGAAGCGCCCAGCGCCGCCGTCCTCGCCGCCAGCGCCGCCGCCTGCGTCGTCGCCAGAGCCACGGCCGCGGGAGCGCGTGGACTGCTCCTCGCGCCACTGCCGCTGCTGCTTCAAAGTGAAGGCCTCGTCCTTCTGGATCTGAGCGATGTACTTCGAGTACTCGGGAAGGACGAGGCCGCCATACTCATTGACTGTCGAGGCCACCACCGCGTCCAGGTCCTGGAAGTCGGGGCTCCGAGGGTTGCGGGCCACCGCCATCTCGATCTGCACGAGGTAGCGCACCAGGATCTCGACCCCTGAGAGGCTGGGCAGGTTCAACATGTCCTGCTGCTGGAAGGCGTGCAACGCCTCTGTGAGCCTACGATGTGCACGCGTGATGTTGCTGTTGGGCGAGATGCCCGACTTGTGGATGAAGTCCAGGTGGTGCGACATCCACTCCATGCCTGTGGCGCGGAGCGTCTTCACGAACTCGTGAGTGACCCGGCTGCCGCTCAAGGGGAAGGGCGGCTCGGCCGCCGCGTGCTGCAGCCCGAAAGAGTCGGCGAAAGAGATGAAGCGACGGCCTGAGACGGGCTCGCGGGCGTCGCCTGTCACGCGATCGTCCCGTCGATTGCCAGAAACCAGCGCCCGCTCCCAGGCAGCACGGTCGTCGTCGGCCACGAGCTGGCAGAAGGTCCAGCAGTTGTCGATCAGCACGAGCCCGCTCAGGTACTCCTCGTCGGCCGCCGCCTCGGGCGTCATGAAGGTGGCGCGGTCCGAGAGGATCTGGGCCGGCACCTCGTCGCCGAAGCTGCGAGCGGCGGGGTCGGCCACTCGCCACACCCCCGCGCCGCCCGGGGCCGCTGGGCCCGCTGGAGGCGCCTGGCCCAGCACGGCGGCCAGGGCGGCCGCCTGCTGCCTGACGCGCGTCAGGTCGGCGTCGGGGATGGGGTTGTCGAAGACGTACGACTCCGCCCACTGCGCCGGGGGGTACGGCTGTCCCCGGGCGAGGGCGATCACACGATGCACATTCAGGTCGATCCGCTGGACCGAGAAGTCGGGAGTGCTGCCGATCCAGACCCCTGGCGTGGGCGTCTGGATGATGAGTAGCCGCGCGTGCCACCGCAGCCCGTTCTCGTCGTCCATGAAGTCGATGAGGACCTGCGCCTCCGGGACATCTGGGACTCTACGATCCATCCTGCTCCAGCGAGCGGGCTCGCCGCTGACTCGGCGTCACGGGCCCTGGTGCAGGAGCCTGGCAGGCCGTCCCAGGGGCGGGAGCCGCTGGGGCCGCGAGCGCCGGCAGCAGCGCCGGCGGGGCCGACGGCTCGGCGCGGGCGGCGGGCGGCCTGGCGAAGAGCCGCAGGCGCCCGATGGCCCAAGCACCCACGGCCCCGGCCGCGGCGGCCAGCCACACCGCCAGCCAGCCCGGCGCGGCGGCGTGCGCGGGCGCCTCGGCGGGCTCGGTGTAGGAGGTGGCCGGCCCGCTGCACGTGAGCGTGCAGCTCTGGGTCGGGCAGGCCGGGCACGCGGGGCAGGCCGGCCCGCGCAGCAGCCAGACCTCGGCCAGCCGCACGCCGAGCCCCACCAGCTCCACGGCCGCGGCCATGCAGGGGCGCGGACGGGGCTCCTGCCGAAAGAACTTGAGCACACGCAGTTGCGGTCGAGCTCAAGTGAGAGATGAGGCACAATTATCTTCAAAGAAAGTCATATATATATACGCATGTCTGTGCAAGAATATGTCTGACGGCCTCCCTTAGAGCCGCAAGGTACAGGTTCCTGATGGACTGATGTTTCATGTATTGAGTGTAGTGTGTTGTTATGTTGTCTCTTGTCTCTTCAATCCTATCTCGAATTGACTGTCTACTAGGGGGCCCGCGGCGCCAAACACAGTCACCTGGCGTGTGTGTGTGTGTGTGTGTGTGTGTGTGGGTGTGGGTGTGTGTGTGTGTGCGTGTGTGTGGGAGGGTACTTTCTCGGCCGCTCTAAGGTTCCCCAAATTTCCCATTTGAACACCACTGCACAGGTAGGAGGGCCCAAAAGGCCTCGAAGACGGCACCAGGAAGCGCCGAAAAGAGCCTCAACAGCCCAAGACCGGCAACGGTTGTTTTAAACGACTGCCGCCGAGTTTGTGGCAACTTCCACCTGTACCGCCGTCCAGGCTGTGCTTTCGCCCAGTTCCCCTGAAGAATTGGAGAGAGAGAGAGAGAGCGAAATAGAGAGTAGCTGGAGGAAGATTAAGCATGACTAGGACGAGACTGCAAACATACAGAAACAAAATCATGAGGAATGACGGGTAAGGAGAAGGAAGCTGAGTGGAACAGCGCGTATCGAAGACGCCTGTGGCGAGTACCCGCCGCACTGCTGGCAAGAAAGATGAAACCGCAGCGCACGAGTGGCCGCTAGTCAATGGCCAAGTACTTCGACTATGGTTTCGGAACCTTTTGGGGGGGATCGTCGTGGGCCTACCCAGTGGCGGTGGAAATGCCAAAAGCATTCGGCAAGCATGGAATGGCAAGTTCTGTTGAATACTTCTTCGGCTGTCTGAGGAGTACCTCACGGGCCAAGGGGGCATGTTTCCCTCCGCGGCCCTATCATGAACGAGATGTTGACAAATGTCGCCCAGATTTCGACGGCCCCGACCCACCCTTTCGCCAAGAGTTCGTCCAGATGGCAACGAAATGAGACGCAATGCTCTGGAAATTCCCCAAACCGCAAGGAGCTCTGGGACCCTCTGAAACTCCCATGAAAGGCCACACAAAGGACATGCCCGAGGCCGTGCCCAGGGGACGTGTCCAGCGCCCCTAGGGGGGCTACTTTTCGGCGACTTGGGGCTCGTCTTGGGGGCCGCACACGTGCCAGACATGTCAGCTCTACTGAATGAAACTCATGTGTCCTCCTTTTGCTTCCCCCATCTCTCCTCCTCCTCCTCCTCCTCCTCCTCCTGCTCCTACTCGTCCTCCTCCACCTCTTCCTTCCATTGCGCAATGCGGAGAATCAGGCAGAGGACATCCAAATCGTTTTGCAATTCTTTGTTGACCCGTTCTGTCCCCCGCGCCCCTCGCCGGTGGTCCCTGCCCTGTCTCTGCGGGTGCTTGCAGGCGTGTTCCGAGATCCGCAAGGACCCTGACATAAGAATCGTTCGCAGAAATCCACGGTTGTTTCACAACAGAACCGCCAGAACTGCACAATAGCGGTTTGCTTCACAATGTTGCCACTGTACGTACCCCTGACGCGCGTGCCTGTGATTTTGTTTAGTCTGGTGTCTCTCTCTCTCTCTCTATCTCTTCCTCTCCCTCTCCTTCTCCCTCTCGGGGGCCTCTTGGGTCAGCTTGGCCATCTTCGGCCGTCGTGGGGCCCTCTTGGAGCCCGCTGGACCCGTTTTGGGTCCCTTTTGCGGCTGTTGGGGGCCGCCTGGGGGCGATCTCGGGGGCTGCTTGGGCCGTTCTTGAACACTCCGAAGGCCGAAAAGGCGAGTACGCGAACATCCTGCGAATCAACATTAAACCTGCAAAAGACCCAACCATATGCACTTGTGGGTCACGCAGGTGTGAAACTCGTCTTCGGTGGAACTCACCACGGGGCCACAACGCGTGTGAGGGGTGTGCCGAAATAAGTGGCGGGGACGCGTGCGAACTGTGCTAGCGGGGCCGTCGGCGGACCTCCTATGGGGGGCCGCGAAACGTGTGAGGGGTAGGCCGACAGAAGTGGGGTGGTCGCATGCAAACTGACGGCGGAACTCCTATGGGGCCACGGAACGCGCGAGGGTGCGCCGACACGAAGAGCGGGGACGCATGCGAACTGTGCCACAGGGACTTTCGGCGGGACTACGATGGGACCACTAAACGTGCGATGGGCGTGCCGACATGAATGGCGAGGACGCATGCGAACTGCGCCACTGAGACCTTCGGCGGAGCTCCCATGGGGCCACACATCGTGCGACGGGTGTGCCGAAATCAATGGCGGGGACGCATGCCAACTGTGCCACTGTGACGTTCGGCAGGGCGTCTATGGGGCCACGGGGCGTGTGAGGGCGGGGCGCATGCGAACTGCGCCACTGGGATCGTGGGCGGAACTCCCACAGGGCCACGAAACACGCGAGGGGTGTGCCGACATGAACGGCGGGGACGTATGCGAACTGCGCCACTGGGACCTTCGGCGGAGCTTCTTTGGGGCCGCGAAGCGTGTGAGGGGCGCGCCGGAATAAATGGCGGGAACGCATGCGAACTGCACCATTGGGACCTTCGGCGGGGCTTCTACGGGGGCCACGCAGCGTGCGAGTGTGTGCCGAAATCAACGGCGGGGACGCATGCGAACTGTGCTACTGGGACTTTCGGCGGGGCGCCTATGGAGCCACGGGGCGTGTGAGAAGTGCGCCGGCAAGAATGGCGGGAACGCATGCGAACTGCGCCACTGGGCTGCGGCGGAGCTCCTATGGCGCCGCCGCGCAACGCGTGAGGGGCGTGCCGAACTGAGCGGCGGACACGCGTGCGAACTGTGCCGTTGGGGCCGTCGGCGGAGCTCTTATGGGCCCACGAGGCGGGTGAGGGGCGCGCCGAAATAAGTGGCGGGGGCGCACGCGACTTGTGCAATTAGGACATGCGGCGGAACTCTTATGAAACCACGAGGCGCGTGAGGGGTTCAGCGGCATGAGTGGTTGGCGGGGCGCGCGCGAACTGTGCCACTGAAGCCTTCGGAGGAGCTCCTGTGGAGCCACGAAGCGCGTGAGGGGTGTGCCGAAATAACTGGCGGGAACGCACGCGAACTGTGCCAGTGGGAACTTCGGCGGGGCGCCTATGTGGCCACGGGGCGTGTGAGGGGTGTGATGAAATGAATGGCGGGGATGCATGCGAACTGCGCCACTAGGCCTTCGGCGGAGCTCCTATGGCGCCGCAGCGCAACGCGTGAAGGGTGTGCCGGAATAAGCGGCGGACACGCGTGCGAACTGTGCCGTTGGGGCCGTCGGCGGAGCTCTTATGGGCCCACAAGGCGGATGAGGGGCGCGCCGAAATAAGTGGCGGGGGCGCATGCGAATTGTGAAATTGGGGTCCGCGGCGGAGCTCCTGTGGGGGCTGCGAAACGTGCGAGGGGTGTAGCGGCATGAGTGGTTGGCGGGGGCGCGCGCGAACTGTGCCACTGGGACCTTCGGCGAGCTCCTATGGGACCACGAAGCGCGTGAGGGGTGTGCCGAAATGACTGGCGGGGGCGCGTGCGAACTGTGCCACTGGGACCCGCGGCGGAGCTCCTATGGGGCCACGAAGCGCGTGGGGGGGCGTGCCGAAATCCTGGTGATGAAGGAGGGAGGAGAAGGAGGAAGGGGAGGTGGTGGTGGTGGTGGTGGTGGTCCTACCTGGAGAAGAAGCGGGAGGCCGTACCTGAAGGAGGGAGGGAGAAGAAGGAGCGGGAGGCCCTACCTGGAAGACCTTCAGGGGAACCCATCGGCGATGCTTTGAAGAAGGTCTGCGACGGCTCTGGCGAGTGCAGCTGACAGGCGGGCTGGATGCGTCTCTTGGCGTTTGTTTTAAAACTGAGCTTGTCGACAGTATTCTTCCCGCGAGCGTCATGTGCGTCCCCCGACCGTAATTGGATGCGCCAGTGTCCCCTTGCTCGCATACATGTGTATGCATTGTAGGCATTCTGATAGCAACAGGTCGTGTCGGCGCACGTCCTACTTCAGAGGCTGGTCGGTCCTGGAGTACACGCGGGTCAAAATCGGCGGTGGGCAATGGGGGTTGATGCTCGTGCTCTGAGCGGGCCCGCATGAAAGACGTGGGCGCTTGCTGTCGCCATGCTGCGGGCTGCTGATGTTCCTGCTGCAGCATGGTATCCTGGCAGCTGCGCTGACGCAAAGAAGAGCCCACTACCTGACTCCAGTTGTTCCTGCTGTCTCGTCGTAACCCGCGGCGCGCCCCGCGCGCATTCGTTCGCGCGCAATTGGGCGGGGGGGGGCCTTCCAACCGACGTGCTGCGCACCGCGTTTCACGCGCCCCCCCCCCCTGCGCTCCAAACTCTGCGCGCCCTGATGTGCCCCTCTATTCGTGGATTGTTTGCCTTCTTGTGAGATCCCCCCTTTCTGCTCGCGCACGGATATGGCGACTGAAAGCGCTGTGATCTGGCAGCCCAGGAGGACGGCCCCGGCCTCGGCGCGGGAGCGCGCGCCCCCTGTCCTCCGCACGCCAGGAGAAAGGTGGAGCATGCAAATCTCTGCTCTGCGAATGCGCACTAGGATCGGTCCTGGCACACGTTGTCTCCTGTTCTGCCTTCTTGATATCCTGAGCGTTGTTGGTAGATGGATGGGGTATCTTGATGAAGAATATGCCTGGCCTCGTCAGTGTGATCATAGTGGCCCCCCCGGGTACGACCTGGCTTATTCTTCAGATATTGTTGCGGAAAATCAGCTGGAATCCTGTATGGGGCCCTCAGGGAGCGCCTGCGCGGTGGCTGGGGAAGTCGATCTCCAGCGTCCTGGTCCAGCGCGTCTTTGAGCTAACATCTCCGCAGCGTCCTCTTGGGAACATGCATTTGCGACGGCGGCTGGAGCATCAGAAAACGCGCCAAGCAACATCGCGCCGAGTCGAATGCAACATGATATATGGCCGGCAACTCTGCGAAAAAGAAATGGCGCACGCTCAGCATCTTGACGATGGCCCCATGACGAGCTCAACATGGTTGACGAATGCATGATGCCGCTGGACGGTGCGACGCTGCATGGCAGGCCTCTCGGGGAATCTCTTGTGGCACCATGGGCACTCCGAACTGCCCTGATCTTCATGCTCTGCTTGTCGCAAAAGATGCTCTGGGTGGGTCATGGGCAATGGCGATCCGCGTGGCCTGGAGCCGTTGAACAGGTTCACTTCCGCTGCTGCCGCGATAGCAAGGCGCCTAGAAGCAGAAGCGCGGTTGGCCTGCGCACGCCGGAGTAGTTGCCTCCACGATTGCAATGGCCCGCAGACAAGGGCTTCCCAGGGACCAGCGACCAGCCTCAATCTTGAAATCGGGGGGATCTTCTCGCTCCTGGATGACATTTCTAGCCAGTCCAGGTCATTGAAGACCTCCTTTAGCCAGGAGGTGGGGGGGGGGGGGGAATGGTATGCCACGGCCACTAGACCCTTGAGTGCCTCCGAGCCGTGGTGGAGCCTTCCGAAGACGCGTAACCTGTAAACCCGCAGCTGTGTCTGCACATCTGTTCGCCGCACAGCTGCAATCGTTTTTTGACATGCGCGCTGCTAATCTGTACTTGGTGAGAGCACTGCTGCATAGGGGGCGCTCTTGCGCCTCCGTCACGCCATGCCATGTGCCAGCGCGCAAAACTCCAAGTGCATCCTGATTTTCTATCTGGAGCGTGACAACCCATGGGAAGGCAAACATTGCGTCGCAGATGGCACCATGATGAAGCGCGAGCTTGATGCCTGTGGACAAGCCCTGGACCTAGTGAGGCCCTCTCGTCCAGGATGGCGCCGAGGTGGGGGCGCTGGCGGACTGCGCGTAGCTGCGCGTGACCTGACACTTGTGTATCCGCCCCAAAAATGCCCCCCCATATCATTCCAGAGACGCATTCTTGCTTTGGCTGGCTCTGGCCCTCGGACATGGAACAACAACAAAACAACATTCCGACTTGCCCATTCCTCATGTTGAGTTGGAGTCCACCCTCCGTGAGGGCTGCGACAACTGCGCTGATCACGTTTGACCCGCTGTGCATGAGATGCTGTGCCTTACCGGGGATGACACAAGTGCCGTCATCAAAGAAGCAGATGTCGATGGCCAGGACAGCATTGTCGCTACCTGCCGCGAGCGTGGCAGTAAGTGTTCGTTATGCCACCTGCTGTGCGAACTTCGAGGGGGCGCCCTTTGGCCGTAAGTTGCGCCATTGCTGCGCTGACACACTCAGCCCACGCTCAGCCACCAAACAATCGAAAACCACATCCCCAAACTGTTGCCCTGGCGCGGAACCTACAATCGGGAATGCTATGTTTGAGGCCCTTGCGTAGTAGGACCAGGACCCAGGAAATGCTGTAGCCGTGAGGGCGCGTGCATGTCGGGAGACCCCTGCAGGCGTCAATGCTTGCGCGGGCTGCGCAGGCTCGGCCTGCATGGCGCGCGTGGCGGCGGGCCGTGGGCGAGCAACCTTGTGCGTCATGGCCGGGTCCTCTACTGCGTGTGAAGAAACCATTGCCAAATCTCGCTTGGCTTTGTACAAAGCGTGGATTGCGTCGATCATGAGACACATTTCTGATGCACCCTGCCGGCTGCGATGGTCTGGAATCTCCTCGCGGCAACTCCCGCTTAGTCGACCCCCCTCCCCGCGACGCCTCCGCGCCGGTTGTCTCCCGCTGTGCGCTGCGGGGCGAAAGCGAGGGGGGCCTGGAGTAGGGCGCGGTGTATTTTGCCTAGGTGGAGAGAGACCATGAGCGATCTGGAGTGGAGTGGGCACGATGGGTCTGCTGAGACTTTCCATGTGTCCCAGCAGCACCTCCCTTCCATTGCATGGGCCATTCGAGCCTCGTGGCGGCCTTGAGCGCAATGGGGAAATGTAATGCTCTGAGCTCCACTCCGAAAGTGTGCAACATGCTGCCAAATATGCCATCGAGGCGAACGACCGATTGCTTGGCGCGCAACTAGCTGTGGTGAAACTCGTGTAATGCGGGCAAGAAGGCACCATGTGACGCAATGTCGTGTGTGAGATCCTGCGACAACTGCGCGAGAGCATCTTGCACTGCGTCGGCCTCTTCGACTGCCGCGGTGGCACTCAATTCCTCATGTCCGAAGCGCGCGAGCCACATGTTGATCGCTCCAGCTGCTGTCGCTGCTGATCAAAGCGTCGCGTCTCTCAACGTTGTGATCGGTCGGGCCGAGCGTTCTTTCCTCGAGCACGCCCCCATCCCCTCGAGTCGTTTGAAGGCCATGCTGCGCTGGTGTTTGGACCACTCTGACGTGGATAGCGTAGCCGTGTGATCGCAGTGCTGTTGCGCGCCCATTCTGGCACGCGTTTTGACGCAGTAGGTGGTGTGAACTAGCACTCATTAGCGCACCGCGTGGGGATGCACACTTTAGCTCTTGCTTGCTTCTGTGTGCCTGCTGCACGTGGTGCCGCCGGGTAGCCCCCTGCAGTGGGGCGCGTGCATACGCGCCCAAGACGTATGCGCACGGATGCACGGGGCCTCTTGGATGGCCCTGGAGCGCCAGCTGGGTTCCCTTACGTTTCCAGGGAGCTCCTCATGCTCTTGTCTACCTCTTCCCTCGTGCGCGACATACTCTTCACAAGGTGCGGCTGCGCCTCCTCCGCATGTCCGCGCAGTCTGTGCATGGGCCTGTGCGCGCGCGTGGCGGAGGATCGCGCGAAGGAAATTGCAAGGCGCGCAGATGCGACAATCCGCGGTCGCCCACCACGCCGGCCCACGCAACCACGGCAACTGCAAGACGACTGTTCGGGCAACGACATGCGCGCGCCATGCGCGCAGAAACGCGGCAGCGCGCTCGTCCGCTGCATGCGACGTTCGCTGTGCAACAGTATGCCTTGCCTGTTTTCCTCGCGCGGTCTGTCAAATCGCGAAAGCCTCCCGCGCTGCAGCTCGAACGCGCGCGTCGCGCATGTGAGCGGGGTCCAATGCTGATGCTCCGAATTGGCTCTGGAATTTCTGCGAGCTTGCTCTTGAATGTCACGTGCGCATCTGGGTCATTAAATTTGGCTGGATCGCGCGGCATCCTGCGCCCTCGCCCGGGAGGAATGGCAGAATGGTGCCCGATGAAAAAGACGTGCGCCGGCTGCTTTGCGATCCTCGCGCGCGACAGTGAGATCGATCTCGCCGTCGACACCCTGCGGGCTGACCCGGGTGCTGTCTGAGACGGCGATGCAGTCGATCCTGCGCGCCTGCGCCTTGCGTCCCGGGCCCGACCAAGCGCCGGCTTGACCGGGGGAGAATGGCGAAACACTTGACGGCGCCCGCTGGTTCGTCTCTTGCAAAAGAATGGAGGCTCGCGCCTGGCTCGACATGTTCCCTGGCTGCTTCGCTGCGGCTCTGACGCGATGCCCTCGACTCTGCCGTCGGCGCCAGCGCGGGCGATGCGCGCGCCCGCCCCCCGCCGCAACGCGCGCCCCCACCGTTGTCGCACGCGTGCCGGCGCATCTGGATTGCCGTCGCGCAGGCAAGGCGCACGCGCTACAAGTGCGTTGCATGACGTGCGCGTCGCTCGCGCGGCAACAATAAGACGCGGTGGCTCTCGGTGCGAAGTCGCGCTCACTGACGGCTTGATGTCGCAGCCCTCTGCATATGCAATGGCCGCGTTGATCCACGACGCGCAGCCGTCGTGCCCTCGCGGAGATGGCGGCTGATAGCCGGCCATGATACTTGCCCGCCGTCGCTGACTTGACCGTCTGTAGCCTAGTCTCTGCGGCCCCTGCAAGTGGGCACCTGCAGCGGTCAAACTGCGCGCCCAGCTGTTTGAATCGCCCCGCTGGCGGCCCCATGTCTGAGCGCTCTGAAATGCCTGCGGCCCGTGGGGCCAGGGCGTCCATGGCGAGCGCTCTGGCCGACGCAACCCAAATGTCAAACCTTCGCGGGTCTCGTCAACGGGGCTGGTGGAGCCTCTGGGAAACAATTGTTCCAGCTTCACCCTCGCGGGTAGTTGCCCTGGCACGGGGGCCCCGGGCGGTGGAGGCAAGGCGGCGCGAGCCGCGCTGGGAATCGTAGCCGCCCATGTCCCACTGTAGTGCAGAAGCGCGCCACGGCAATTCCAATGCTGCGCGCCATGCCTGCTCCGGTGCGCCCGCGCGCACCCCGTGCGAAGGAAGGCGTGCTGTCGCGACTGCCAGCTCTTTCCATGGGCGGGTTGCTGTAACCTGGCACGCGTGCCCATGCAAACGTGCGCCACGTGCGGACAGGATCTGCAGTGGCGCGTCCAAGATGGCCCCGGGCCCCCTGAGGGCCCCTGCTGCGCCCCCCAGTTGTGCAGCCCGAGACGCGTCTGCATTGTCGACCTGCAAAATAGGCTCTGCAACCAAACTTCTGGCAGCCCAAACTGCCGCTTCTAACTCGGCGTAGGCGGAGAAGGAGGAGGGGGAGATGATGCCCCTGATGCCCGGCATGGCCCCTGCTTGGAAAACTTCACGCCGCGTGTGTTCATCGCCGCTGGCAATGACGCGGAGGGCGTGCATGGCTGGATCCGCCTGCTGATCCATTTCTGTAGACGTCGATATTCGTCGGTCTTTCCGGGCCGACTCCCGCTGCCAACTCAGTTAGACCCCGAGTCGTCGATGAGTGCCAACAAGGGCCCCATGACAAGATATCATCAAGACATTCAGGCCATGGCGCACTAAGGATGTGAAACGCGGAGTCGGCTTCTGGAGCTGGACGGCGCGCGCGACCCCCCGCGGCCGCGCCTGGGGCATGCGAGCCCGCTGGGGACCTTCAAGCAGGCGCCGTAGGTCTCGAATTCGCCAGCGAAAAACTGGCTGTTCTTGCTCCTCTGCGCGCGGTGGTCCGTCGTCGGAGCTGGGGGAGGGCAGGTCCTCGCCATCGTGCCCACGCTGCTTGGCGCTCCTCCCCCGAATGCTTCCATGCAGCGGGTCTTGGCCTCCTCATTGTCCTTATCCTTTGCCTTGGGCCTGGCCTGCTGGACCTTCTGGAGACATGGTTTGGGCGGCTTGGCGATCTTCCTGGCGCTGCCCGGCAGCTGCCCCTGCCCGTCTGGTGGCGGAGCCATCTCGCCCTGCAACGGTAGCAGCTCATGCTGATATCTGGCTTCTTCTGGCGCTGCAGCCGTGGCTGGGTCGGATGCTGAAGGCTGTCCTGCTGGATGTGGTTGGGCTGGCGGGGGCGCCTGCTGCTGCTGTGTTGGTTGCATGGGGCCAGCTCGCGCCAATGTAATTTGTGCGATAGCAATCTGCTCCGCCAGCTTCATGAACTGGGTGGCCATGTTTTTGTTATTGTTGTTCTCGTGCATCGCGGCGAGCGCGGCTGGCAACGTGGCTCTCTGCGTGGTGTCCGCTGCACTGGCTGGGCGCATGGGCCGAGCCGTTGATGCGGGGGGGCTGGGGTCTGCTGCTCTCTTCTTGGCTGAGCAAACCTGCGGCTCGTCCGACATGTCATCATCCACATCTTAAACGTCATTGGCCTGCTGTCATTTGACCTGCTCGCTTGCTGCCAAAACTTTGACATGGCTCTGTAAAACCATTTTTTGTTTTAGATGTTGGCGAACCTGGGTTGTCTGCGTTTGGCAGTGATGATATGTTGTGGCATTTCCTCAATATTGACCAACACGTTGAGCCCTTTTTCTGTTATATGATAGTGTAAACGTACCGGATTTGATAGGCAACCCTTTTCACTTGGCGGTCTTGTAAACATGAACCGGCACATGGTGACAGCACCATCCGTCTCCGATTATGCGAGTCTGGCTCTCTTGTCACCGACCAACTGCTTGTCCAAATGAAACCAGTGCATGTGTAAGTATGATGTGTTCTTCGGCAGCGGGACCCACAACCTATGAGACTCGGAAGGGGTGGTTATGTATTGTCATTATGTTTCTTCCAAGCTGGCGCGTGGGATCTAGCACGTGGGTTCTTCGATGACAGATACCATTCTTGCTTTTGCCCCTGCTGCTGGTTGGGCATGTGCCATTGCCTCGGGCGTGACACTTCTGTCCATGGCCGTGGGTTCTCAAGTGATACGTATTCCTCCTCAATATCCGTTTTCGTCTGCTGCTGAATGGGCGATACCTCACGGAATATGCAAGATGCTGATGTTGGCGGGTTTGGCCTGCTACAAATCGAGCACTCCCAACATTCTGATCTGCTGGACCACCCTGAAGACCTGTGCGACGAGTGATTGTGATGGCGGGCTGTGCTGCGACGCCTCTGCAAGAGGTCTGCTGCTGCCGAGACTCAAACCAATGATCTCGCCTGGGCTCTGGCGCTGCACCTGCGCCTGTGCCAAACTGGCTCGTACGGTCTTGCTGGTGTCGCCGTCTGTATGTGTCACGGTCGGCCAGTGCTGTACCTATGATGTGCTGGCGTGGGGTGTCGGGCCGAAGCGTATGGCAACTGTCCCTGCTTGGGCTCGCCGCTAGCTGGTAGCAGCACCAAAAGCCTGAGCCGAGACGGCGGGTAGGAATGGGAGGAGGGAGGAGGGGGAGGAAGGAAGCGGGAGGAGAACATGGGGCGCCGTCTCTTCAAACCGAGGACCAAACACCACAGGATGGTTGTGACAAAAATGGCAAATCATTACTCACTGCGTGGAGCTCCCCATATGTGCATCTCATGTTTTATGTCATGCCGTGGTGAGCGTCTGTTCATGAGCGGTCGACTACAATAGCGCGTCCACGTGGGCGACAGGGCCGACGAAGACGAGTGACCCCTAATGCGAGTGATTGCGTATGAGTCAGAGTGAGCTTTGAGTATGGTTGAATGCGAGCCTCTTCCTCTTCATCCCCCCTCCTCAGCTGCCAGGCCTTCCCCTTGTCAGCCCGTGGTAGCTTTGGAGCTTCCCAAATGCGCATATGTTTTAGGATAGTTGGCAGTGGGATATGTAAGACAGGCGTTTAGCCACACTTCCTCCTCAACCCTGGTTCCCCAGGGCGCGTTTCACCACTTTTGGAGGCGCGGCCCCGCCGGCGATGCTGGGCATGAAAACGAAAAAAACGCCTGAGACATCCCCACAAAATGGCCGCGAACGAGCCCGTGCAACCACCCCTGGCGGCTCCCCTTAGGGGTGCTGAAACCAGCGCCCCGCCTGAGACATCCTCACAATCTGCTCTCCAAGCGAAGGATGTTGGGCCCAGAAACAAGCAAACCGCCTGAGACATCCCCACAAAATGGCCGCGAACGAGCCCGTGCAACCACCCCTGGCGGCTCCCCTTAGGGGTGCTGAAACCAGCGCCCCGCCTGAGACATCCTCACAATCTGCTCTCCAAGCGAAGGATGTTGAGCCCAGAAACAAGCAAACCGCCTGAGACATCCCCACAAAATGGCCGCGAACGAGCCCGTGCAACCACCCCTGGCGGCTCCCCTTAGGGGTGCTGAAACCAGCGCCCCGCCTGAGACATCCTCACAATCTGCTCTCCAAGCGAAGGATGTTGAGCCCAGAAACAGGCAAACCGCCTGAGACATCCCCACAAAATGGCCGCGAACGAGCCCGTGCAACCACCCCTGGCGGCTCCCCTTAGGGGTGCTGAGGAACGGAGCCTGGCACAGGACAGCTTTGGCAGGCGGCAAAGGCCTGCGGCAAAAGAGAATTCTGGAGGCAACGGGCTGGCATTGGGAGCCAGAAAGACTATGGAGCAGGGATGAAACGGAACTGTGCGATGCAAACTCGTTAAACAACGTACATGCATCATCTTTTTTCCAGTATCTGCTTGAGGAACGGAGCCTGGCACAGGACAGCTTTGGCAGGCGGCAAAGGCCCATCTACAAAAAGCACAGTACCCATTAGCAAGCATTGCACTGGCTTAGCCGTGAATCAACATCCATGTTCGGGAGACCATCCTGGCGACAATTGTCTGCGAGAACATTCGAGCAAGCTGCCTGCAGATGGCGTCGGGATAGACGGCCTTCTGGTGAGTGCGGAAGTGAGTAGCACCGCCTTCCTTTCCAGACAGCTCAAGATGAGGCTGGCCAGAAAATTCACACACACACACACCACGGCCATGACATTTCATAGACAAGAAAGAAGGGGAGGGACGACAATGCAAGAATTGGAACTTAGTGCGGGCTCGAAAGGGCCGACCTGCCGCACATTGGTCAACAATAGCTTCGAAAAAGAAAGGAGAGTGATGGCGGCGAGTTCTGTCTGGAAAATGCCAAAGCCAACTGCTGCAGGGATTTTCTTCGCCGACAGGAATGTTGAACTTTGAAGCTAGCTGCCAGATCTGCCCGGCACGTGAGGCGAGCAGGTTGCCAAGCTCCAGCTTGGCCTGATCGGGGGCAGCCAAATTTGGCAAGCCAAAGATGTGAGAGCCGTCACGAAGGCGCCGAGGCATGCGAGAAGTGGGGCCGCCTCGTCGCGCTTGAGAAAACGATTCGCAAGGCGTGCCCATGAAAATAGCCTTGACCTTGCCGCTGGCAATCCAGCCGCGAAGCACAGCCCACGGCGCAGGCCGGGTAAGATCAAACTCTTGCCCATGCAGGACATCCCATTCAATGACTGCATGCCCTGCCTGTCGCAGGTGTCGCGCCAGGTTGCCAGAGCCACTAAAGAGTTCAATGAAGACGCGAGAATCATGACCTTTGCTACTCATCACCGCTGAAGCGAGTACAGCTTGCAGGCGGCGTCGAGTCCAGCAGCCAACCGTTCGATCTCCTGGCGCTGGGGGGCGGGAATCTTCATCCACTCGATCGCCACTCGCCCGTGCTTGTCGTAGCGCCGCACGCTGTTGAAGGCGCGCCAGTTTCCTCGTTGCTGCACCTCCATTAGCGTGCGGCTGGCCGTCAGGCGGTCGTGGCTGGCGCCGCCGTGCCTGAGGCTGTAGAGCGTGCCTGCTAAACAGCTGGCTCCCACAGCCGCGAGCGCCTGGCCAAACCGCCGCTGGAGGAGGTTGTAGTCGAAGTCCCACAGCGGGTGCCAGGAGCCCAGGCGGGAGTCGCGCAGGCGCGCCAAGGCCCAAGCCAGGGCCTGCTGGCGCGGGAGGTCGAGCACAACGGTATGGTCCATCTCGCCTGTCTTGCCCGGTTGCTGCAACTCTGCAGCATGCACCACCACCGACATGTGTGAGCCCGCGCTGGTGGCCGAGCCGAACGGGCCGGTGAGCTGGGCGGCCCGCAGCGCCAGCGCCTCCGAGGGTCTCAGGTAGCCCTCGAACATCAGCATGACGCACAAGGCGGTCGCAAACTCGCCCTGGTGCCCAAGCCAAGCTGCCGCTGCGCGAACCACAAGCTCTGGAAGAGGCGGACGAGAGCCTGGTGGATGCAGGCGCTTCCAGCCCGCCAGCGAGTGCGCGAGCTGCGGGAAGCACCTCTGCAAGGGCGCCACGTGGAGCTGCGGGAGCCCCCACAGCACCGCGGCGCCAAGCCTTGCAGCCGTCGCCCGCGCCACTCCCTGGTCGAAGGCCCACAGCAGGAAGTCGGCCAGCGCTGCGTCCCAGGCCGCCACAGGCCAGTCGGGCAGAGCGTCCACCATGAGCCAGCCTGCCAGCAGCCGCAACACCTTCAGGTAGAGCACCTGAGTGGACGGCCGCACCTTGTTGGCTGCCAGAAAGCCCTGGCGGGGCAGCAAGCGGGCCCGCTCCTGGGCGGAAGGCGGCGGCAGCCGCGCTCTGATCCTTGCGGATTCGCCACCACCAACGGCTCGCTTCCGGGTCGGCGAAGCGCCTCCCACCTCTGGCAGACTTGGCTGGCCGAACGGCGGCGCTGCCTGGAGCGTGCGGACCTCCTGCATGGCCACAGCTGCCGTGACGCCTGAACTGGTCCCTCTGCTTGGGCCAAGACGGCTCCGGACCAGACTGGAACCGTCTTGACGGGCCATCCGCAGGGTTTAGCTCTGAGGGGATCCATCTGAACGTGACCTTGAGATTGCAGGCGACCGATATGGCGTAGGAACAACGGCAGCCGGACAAGAGACCAAAGTCGGATGCACGGCCCTTTTCATGGGCGCAAATCATCGACATGTTGTCGCCCAGGCCCAGCAAGCGATGCCCGTGGCATCTCGAATTGCGAGAGGCGCGCCGCAGCCAGAGAAGCCCTGCTGAGCTCTCCAGCCTGTGGATAGTACTTTGACGCCTCCATCTGCATGCAACAGCCGTGATCCAGGTCGCCTCGCGCAGCAGCTCTGCGCTCACCTCGGCGAAACCCGCCGCGCGGCCGAGCAGGAGCGCGGCGGGGTCAGAGAGCTCGATGCTGTCAGCGGCCAGGGCAGCGCCCCGCGGAGCCACCAATGAGGCGAGGGGCCCGCGGAAACGCAGCCTCTCCGGCTGCCTGCCTGCGGCCTGCACCGCGCTCAAAGGCCAGCGCGCAGCACAGACTCCCGCGCCCCAAGGCGACGCGTCAAAGGCACCTACCTCAGCGTGCCAAGGCCTCTTCATGTCGGCGAACACCGTGGGCAACAACGCAAGCACCCACCTGAGTTCACGTCGGCAACTGGGCCACAGCGGCTGCGCCCTGTCGTAGGTCGACCGGATGAAGACGTAGACGGCGCTGAGGAGGCTGAGAGCCTCACGCCGCAGCAGCAGCAGCGCGACCACGTGGCCCACAAGCCTCTCCAACTGGCGCCCAGTGATACGCCTTCCTGGCTCCAGCAAGTGTGAGATGCAGCCATGCACCCTCCAAAACTTCTTGGGTGCGGGGCGCCACCTGGCGGCCTTGGAATCCAGCGTGAAGCCGAGGAGGACGACGTCCAAGTCAAGCGACGCCCTGACGCCCTCACTGGTGAACGAGCCCAGCATGTCATTGACAACCTGCAACGCTGTCTCGCGACTGGTGCTAATGGCCGCAAAATTGTCTATGTACAAGACCTTGGCTGCAGCAGAGCTGTCCGAGAGGCACGTCCCAGGCTGCTTGTCCACCAGCCACTGGTTGTTCGGAGAGATCGAAGCCAACACGTTCAGGTGGGCAGACTGCACAAAGTGGACGGCCCAGTTCCATCCCATGGGAACAACTCGCACACGGAAGGCTATCTTGGGTCGCGCCGCAAGCTCAGGCCCCAGAGCCTCGCGCAGGCGGGCAGGCAGCATGCGAGTCGCCAAGCTCGGCAGGCAGAAGTAGTTCCTGGCCCATGTGGGCAGCACGTACTGGTAGAAGCACACCTCCACATCCCCAGCCGCCAAGTGCACCTCCTCGCCGGGCGTGCACTCCAAGCTGCTGAGGGCGTCGCCGGAGGCCAAGTGCGTGTAATCGGGCGTCCTGAAGTGACAGTTCGCCCTCCTGGTGTCAAAGATAAGCCTCAGCTTGTCATCTTTGCGAGGCACAAAAAAGACGCCAGTCTCCTCCTTCCGATCTAACTCATAGCCCAAAACTTCAACGATCCCTGCGTCGTACAGCTCGAGCAGAAACCGTCCGTAGTCAAAGCCCCGTTGGGCCAGCTTGCCGTCGACGTAACACGTGACGTCAGCCTCCTCCAGAGCAGCAGAAGCCTCCTGCTCCGAGCGCAATAACCCGTGCCCGGACTCCAGCGCTGACTGCAGGTGCGGCGGAAGTAGTCGAACAAGATCGACACGCCCTGCACCGCCAGAAGGAAGGGAGACCCTCCCGCGCTGGTAGCCGGCTCTCGCCCCGATGGCTGGCTCATCAGCATAGCCAGGTCGAAGCCCCAGAAGCGCCTGAAACGCCTCCTGGCTGGTGCAATCCTCAGTCTTCGGCGGGACCGCGGCGTAGACCTCACCCAGATGCTGCAACGCGGAGCGCTGCGCCAAGCTAAGCCGCCCGCCGCTGTCAGCCAACCGACCACCCCCGCCCAGCTCGTTGAGCGCCGAGACGCCTTCCAGCATCCAGCGCTCCTGGCGCCTGCAGCGCGCGGCCTTGCGCCGCTGCCCCAGCGAAAGCTCGCCGTCGAGGGCCGAGAACCCCTTCAAGCACTGGAGCGCCTCGAAGCTGAGCGGGATGGGCAGCGCGTCCCTTTGCGTGAGACTGTCATCGCCAAAACCCAGCGAGGTGGCATCGTTCAGCACGCCTCGCCTCCCCTGCAAACTCGCGCCGAGGCCGGGGGCATCCCCGGCGCGAGGGGGCGCCTCAGGCGCCACGGCCGCGCCCGCGGCCGCGCGCCTTAGCCTTGGCACCCGCCGATGGTTCGCCAGAGGCCGCGCCGCCGTCGACGCCGCGCTCCAGCAGCCTTTCCTCTCGCCCCTTCCTGCGCCCCTTGAGGATGGCACTTTCCTCTCGGAGCTTCTCCGCCACCCAGCTCTCCAAGGCGGGGCAGACAAGCGCTGTGCCGCGGCTCCTGTCCTGCCCGAGGAAGATGGATCGCTCATCGAGCCAGGGTGCAGCGTCCTGGCCAGCCTCGGCTTCGCGCAGACTCGAGGCGTAAAGCTCCTCCCAGAGCTGGTAGCGGCGGCAGAGGATCTCCACCACCACCAGCTCGCCAGCGTTGAGCTGGTCGTAGGTGGTGAGCTCCTGCAGCACCTCGGAGATGAAGTGGTGGTCGTCCACGCCCGAGTCGGAAGCTGTGAGCCCCTGGATCGACCGCCACCAGAAATGCCTCTGCAGCGGCGTGTAGCCCGCCTCCGAGATCTTCTCAAGCAGCCAGGCAGCGGTCCTCGGCCCCTTGATGCGCCAGTCTGGGAAGGGCGTGGTGGACATCTTGGCCACGGCGTCGTGGAAGGACCTGGAGCGGCCACCAGCTGGTGAGTAGAGCACCGGCAGCGTGCGAAGGTCTCCCCCACTGCTGGAGAGCGCTGCCGTCCCTGCCTCCAGGGTGTCCGCCACTGCGACCGCCAGTGAGACGCCTGACGCCAGCACCACGACCCCGCGGTCGCCCAGAACGACCTGCGGCTGGCCATCCGCGCCGAGGAGCTCCGGCGGGATAGGGGCCCCGGCCGTGAAGCCCCCACGCGTCTCCGCCGCGAGCCAGACCGCGTCTGCTGGCGGCGCTGCGGGCCGCGGCGGGGCTGGGGCGAGGAGAGCCCCGGCCGCGGGTGCCCTGCGCGGCGCGGCCGGCGCCGCCGCCAGGGCGCCGGCAGCGGCCGCGCCACCCACCGCTGGCCCAGCGGGCCTCGCGGCAGCCGCCAGCGCCGCAGGAGCCGGCGCCTCGGCAAGCGCCCCCGCCTCGCCGTCGGCAAGCACCCCATGGGGCGCCGCTGGGGCCGGCAAGCCCTCCTCCTCGCGGATGTCCAAGGCCAGCTGCGCCGCCTCGTCGCACAGCTGCTGCAGCTCAATGCTGAGGCGGGCGTTGTCCACCCGCAGGATGTGCCCCTGTGGCCTCGGCACGGGAAGGCCGCCCCGTGGACCCAGAGGCAGCAGGCGAAGCGCCTGGGACATGTCTTCATCATAGATGTCCCAGTCCGCGGTGAGCACCACGAAGCGGAAGTCCTGAATGTGCGCCAGCATGATCCTCTCGTGCCAGTAGTCATCGCGCGGGTCGTAGTAGGCGAGGGCCCTCGACCCCACCTGCAGACTCTGCAGGCAGCGCAGCGTGCGTTCTGCTGGGGTGCGGGCCGCCATCCAATCCTAGTCTCGGCGCGCGTGCGGCCCTCTTCCACAAAAATCCAGCGGTCGCTGCCGACAACACACCAACGAGCAGCCCCACAATGAAGGTGCCCAGCGAGAGCGACGGCTCGGGGCACTGCAGCAGCGGACAGCTCGGGCACGCAGGGCAATTGAGCTGCTCTGGCCCGCAGCGCTCCAGCTGGCGTCCCAGCAAGTGCACGATATCGCTGCTGACCAGGCAATCCGCGACGCAATGGCAGTCGGGACAGCGTGCAACTGAAAGGAGGGGGGCCCACGGAGCAACGGCCTGCAAGCTGCGCAGGGCCAAGTCCATGAGCCAGAAAGACTATGGAGCAGGGATGAAACGGAACTGTGCGATGCAAACTCGTTAAACAACGTACAAGCGCCCCGCCTGAGACATCCTCACAGTCTGCTCTCCAAGCGAAGGATGTTGAGCCCAGAAACAGGCAAACCGCCTGAGACATCCCCATAAAATGGCCGCGAACGAGCCCGTGCAACCACCCCTGGCGGCTCCCCTTAGGGGTGCTGAAACCAGCGCCCCGCCTGAGACATCCTCACAATCTGCTCTCCAAGCGAAGGATGTTGAGCCCAGAAACAAGCAAACCGCCTGAGACATCCCCACAAAATGGCCGCGAACGAGCCCGTGCAACCACCCCTGGCGGCTCCCCTTAGGGGTGCTGAAACCAGCGCCCCGCCTGAGACATCCTCCAAATCTGATGTGTGTTGAGTAAGTCTGAGTATGAGTAGGTCTGAGTATGAGTATGCCTGAGTATGAGTAAGTCTGTGTATGAGTAAGTCTGTGTATGTGTACGTCTGGGTATGAGTAGGTCTGTGTATGAGCAAGTCTGTGTATGTGTACGTCTGGGTATGAGTAAGTCTGAGTATGAGTAAGTCTGGTATGAGTAAGTCTGTGTATGAGTACGTCTGGGTGTGTGTAAGTCTGTGTATGAGTAAGTCTGTGTATGAGTATGTCTGAGTGTGAGTAAGTCTGAGTATGAGTAGGTCTGAGTATGAGTAAGTCTGAGTATGAGTAAGGCTGAGTATGAGTAGGTCTGAGTATGAGGAAAGAGGAGGAGGGGAGGAGGAAAGAGGAGGAGGGAGAGGCAGTAGGAGGCGTCCAAGTAATAACAAGAACCCCATCTTAGGATATGGGGAAATATGCTTGTACGTTGAATGCAGCTTGGGAATGCTGCTCGGGCGCCCGTGGACTGCGTTGAGATGCTCCTAGTAGCGTTGGGTACGTCTGGGAACCCTGCGGATGACTTGGGGAGTACTTGCGCCGACTTGGAGGCCAGAATGGGGCTGGCCAGGGCTGGCGGTAGGCGTCGACATTTCAAAACCCTGAGACAAGAGGCCCTAGCGGGCCCTGAATAATGCAATTCAACCTGGAAGCCCTTTCCTTTGAGAGAGGGCCCCATCCTTCAGGGTCCCAACTTCGAACCCCGCAGGTGAGTGCGGGCATCCAAACATTGAAGCTGCTCTGCTGTACGGAAAGCTGGCTGGCCTGGGTAGCCCGACTCGCGGCACGCACGCAAGCATGCCGCTGCTCTCCCTGATCCTCTCCCGCCTCCTCCTCATCCAGCTCCTCCTCATCCCCCTGTGTCTCCTCCTCCTCCTCCAATTCCTCCTCCGCCTCTCTTTCCTCCTCCTCTTCCGGCTGCGCTTCACCCCTGATAACGTTGCTCCTCCTCCTCCACCTCCTCCTCCTATCATCCCTCTTGCACCAACTTCTCTCTGGTAAACGGCTTGAGGCTCCTCGCAACCGTTTGGCTTCCACCGAGTCTAGGGGCGCGCCCGGTACCTCCACGTGGTAATCGAGGGGCGAATTCAAAGGCTGGGGTCCATCATTGATTAGCAACTTCTTGATGGCAGGGTCTGTGTGTTTGCTGGCGCGGGGGTTCCGTAGCTTGAGATCGCCAAATTCAATTAAGGCCTCATCTAGACAAGTGCCACCGCCATACGATTGGATCTGCTGAACATCTTGAATCGGAAACGAAATATGCTGAACATCTTTACTGAGGTGCGTCAGAACAGGAGGAGAAGAGCCAGAAGGTAGGGGTGCCCGGCACTGACCGCTCCCCTGAGCGTTACATAAAGGATATGTTTCAGGGTCCTCATATGCTCGCTGTGGCGGCGTTGCAGCCATTTCTGTGCGTATCAGGCGTGCGGCCAAGGTTTCAGACTTGATTCATGGTGACATAAGTTCAATTCTCTGCGGTTCTCCATCGAGGAGCATGAATACACTGCTGCTTGTTGCTGCCGGCACACAAGGCAAGTGTTGTGTCCATGCTGTGTGCTTGGCGGCATCGTCTTGGGCGTCGCAGTCGTCGTGCTCTACATGTCCAAGCAGCGTATCACTCGTTAGGGTGAAACGAAAGCAAGTTTCAGCTTCAATTGATTTTGTTTCATGCTCATATCATGGTCCCATGTTAATATGTACTCCATCGCTTCTGCCAACCCAACCGGTGGAGATCACATCCTGGGGATTCCATCCTGCCCATCAACAGCAACACGCAGTCAACGCTTTCCATTTCAGCATGGACGCTTCGTCGCTGACATCGCAAAATGTTTGGCAAGAGCGAGACGCGGCGCACATCGAACGCGGAATGACGAAATGCCGCTCTCGCAAAATCGCCGCTCAAATTTGTCCTTGCAATTGCGTTCCCGCTTGGGACCGCTCGCGACCAAGCAAACTGTCGGTTCCGCCCAAGCACCGTTCTATTGTTAACCTGAATGTGGTGTTCCGCCTTGGGCATGGCGTATATTTTTCGTTCGCCCAGACATTGGAAGCGGGGCCGCACGCGAGCGGGCGAAATGTCGTCGCCCGATCGCCGTGCAGATGTCGCCTGGAAGTGTTCCCGCTCAGGCACGGCGCATATTCTTCGCCACCGAGTCTTCGGATATAGGAGCGGGGTTGCGTTCGAGCGAGCGAAATGTTGCTCTCAACCATGCACCGTGCATCAAATCTCTGAAAGTGTTACCAAGTGGGCGACGCGCATATGTTTCGCTGGGCAAGTCTTCGGACGCCGAAGCTCGGTCACAAGCGAGCGGGCGAAATGCTGCAATCGCCCGAAACGACGCGCAGAGTTCACATGAAAGTGGCGGTCCCACCTCGGCGAGGCTCATGATTTATCTTCGCCACGAGATGGCTTTATCGCGATCTCGCCCAAGCGCCGCGCATGGATTGCCTCAGCGTTCCGCTCACGTCTGTGCTCGGCCCATATTTATTTTCCTCACCTAATTGTCGAAAGCGGGGCTGTGTGCGAACGCCTTTGGTTCGCCAGGTGCGCAAGTGCGCCGGTCCGAACATCCGGTCGTGCCAGCAATCATTGACATGGATACACGTGTGCGAAGGAGGGTGGAAATGGGCGGAGTCCCACTGACTCGCTCGAGCTAGCCAACTTGATTCATACACGTGTTCCTCCACGCACTCTTGCTACATCCACCATCAAAACCCGAACCTTCCCAGTCCCTCCTGGTCCGACCTCGTCCCCCAAAGAACAAGGGCACAGATCAACACAACCCAAGAAAACAACCCATCGCCATCCAGACTGGTGTCCGAGCTAACGGAAAAACTTGGCTGCGCGTCAGTGTTGCGACATTCCTGTTCCTCCCCTCACCCCCCCTCACCCTCCTCCGCATCTCGGGTCGGACGCACAGGGAGGTTATTACGAAAGGCGGGGGGCACGGACGCTAAAGGCGCCAATGTATCGAGAAAGAGCGACTGTCGGCGGAGACAAAATCAGTTTCACGCAGCAGATTTCGTAACCGAGTCCCCCCCATCCCCCCCCCCCTATGTCGTCCGACCTGATTCTCGCTTCCCTCCCGCAATAACAACATGACAACGTTCGGCCTCGCGAGTGTGGGTCGTCGAAAGGCTTCCCCTCCTCCGGGTCGTACTCGGGCATCGGCCCCTGTGCGCGGCTCCTCCTGCCGCTGGTCACTCCCCCCCCCCCACGGGCCCCCCGAACTCCAGGACATGTCGCCACCTCCTCACCCTCTTCCTGACGCTGACGCTCAGGTGGCTGTTGTCATCGTCGTCGTGTCGTCGTCCTCCTCCTCCTCCTCCTAATCACCCGCCTCTCCTCGCTACAATCCTGCGCGGGTCGCTATTTCCGAATTGCACTAAGTTGCACAATGCCAGAGGAAAGGGAAGCGTAGGGTCGGAGGCCGAGGCACTTGAAGAGAATCTTCACACGCACGCCGTACGCGCCTCCAGAAGGGCAAACAACTAGCTTGTGCCCGCAATTCATTACAGCAAGTGCCCGCTCCGGATGCACCCGTGGTCTTTGCCACCGTACCGACAGGTCTTATGTGTGATCTGCACCCCGCAGCGTCGGCGAGGAGGCCAACTGCAAACAAAAAACAGAAACACAACATGGGTGGGCTTGTGGTGATACGTCTATCATATACACACATGTTTGTGTACGTGTGTAGATGACATCTACAAATGTTTGTGCATCTATATACACAGTAGAACCATCGCGCGCGCTTCGCGCGCGCTCAAGTTCTAGCAAACTTATTGGGGTCTCCTCGGAGCATCCTGGACTGCTTCTTCAAGTCGTCATGTGACCTTTTTGGCATGTCTTCGGGGGTCTCTTAGACAAAATGTTGAAGCCTTTTGGGTGCCGCCTCCTGGAGCCTCGTTGGGGTTTCTTGGGGGCCTCTTGGGGCCTCTTGGGGGCCTCTTGGGGGCCTCGTGGGGGGCATCTTGGGGCCTCTTGGGGGCATCTTGGGGCGGAGAGCTTGACTTTTCGGTTCGCGTTCCCTCTCTTGGGCCCCTGTCGAGTCTGGGCCTTCTTGGAACCCTCTTGCGCCGTCTTGGGCGGCTCTGGGGCCGTCTCGGGGCTCCTTCGGGCCGTCTTGGGGCTCTCTTGGGGGACTCTTGGGCTGTCTTGGGGCGGTTTTGGAAACCTGTTGCTCTAGCGCCGGAAACACGAAACAGCGAAAATGCAAAACAACATTGAAAACAACATATCAAAATAAACCATGTTGCCCTCTCGGGGCGCTCCTGGGCGGCATCTTAAAAACCTCTTAGGGGCGTCTTGGGGGCCTCCGGGGCAGTTTACAACGCATCTTGCGTCGCCAGAGACCCCTGGACGGCGTCTTGGGGGTGTCTCGGGACCGTCTTGGGGCCGCCGTGATTAATGTCTGCCTGAGGGCTCCCTGGGGCGATTTTAAGCCTCCCAGCGGTGGGCCCGGGACCCGGGCCCAACATTTGCGGTCGAGGCTCGCCCCCCGGCCCCCGGACCGGGTCCCGAATTACTTGTATATCTATAATGTATTTACACGCTTGCCCCATTGGAGGCCGACAGGCTACGTGGCCTACGTTGTCCTGTTCCCTGCGCCAATTCCACTTCCAAACTACGCATGCCTAGTTTCACCGTTGCAATGATTGAAACTCGCACGACGAAATCGAAAACGATCCGACACCCGCCCCAAAATAGCGTTATCTGAACTCCAGGGGACGCCGTGGGACACGGAAAATACAGCAGCGCCCCCCCAGGCCACAATCATTTCGAAATCACTACGCGCTGGCGTTCCCGACGCTACCACCCATCGCAAATTACTCAAGACTGGGACTTCGCAAACGTCAAACCCTCGTACATTCCGCGGGGCTCGCGCGCTCGAGGCCACAATCCTTGGTACGCTGAGCCAAACTAGCGTCCCCGAATCCATTCTTGTAAATTACAACGCGCTGGCGCTCCCGAGGACAGCATCCCTTCAAAGTGCGCCAGGCTCGCGCTCCCCAGCCTACAAACCCTTAAATACGCCAGGTTCGCGCTCGGGATGCCACAACCCGGTCGCAACTTACTACATATTCGCACTTTCGAAGCCACAACCTCTTGTGCGCTACAACGCGTTGGCGATCACGAGACCGCGCTCTTTCGTAACTTACCCCAGGCTGGCGCTCCTCAAGCTGCAATCCTTTGCATTACGCCGCGCCCCCGCTACAGAGGCCACACTCTTTTGCATAAGATGCAAGCAACTTGCGCCCGCGAAACCACACCCCATTGCAAACTATTGCAACTCTGCGTTCCCGAGGCCACGAACCCACCCCGAGGCTGCCCAGAAGCGCCATCCCCTTTCCGGATCAGGAGAACTATGCTATTCTCCACTGGGAGATGTGTTATGATCGCGCTTTTCGGCCCCCCGGGGTTTCTGGAGAGGTCGGTTCGGGGCGAAAGGCCACGACTCCCCGTGAATAGCCGGGCGCGCGCGTTCCCGAAAGCTCGGACCCTTGTACAGTACAAAAGGAAACGCACCCCGAAGGCCACCGCCCCTCTTTAGTTGTTACAAACGCGCGCGACCAGCCAGCCAGCAAACGCGCAGAGCGAACCAAATGCCAGATATCAGCAACGTGCCGATCGGTCGAATTGTCAGCCAGCCGACCAATGAGAAACCCACGGGCCCACCGAGCAAACGCGGCCGCGCAGGCAGTCTCAATGGGGGCCGACGGCAAAGGGAAAACGCTTCTATAGATTCTATATCTATATATATATATATATGTACACGCACGCAATAACCATCGCGCGCGCTTCGCGCGCGCTTTGGTTCTTGCCGAGGTCAAGGACCCATCGAATCAAACATCGTCGAAACGCATCCGGCAAAAAGTCGACGGAAGACTCGAACAAACGTAACAGAGCTCGTCCTTAGCGCTCGCGTTGCTTAGCGCCCTTGGCGTTCGCGCTGCTCTCTGATCGACTAAAGCCCGCTCAGAAAGACCCCCGGGGGCCGAAAACCGAAAGACCTCGTCGAATCTCGATCCTCGATTGATCGGTCCCCGACTGGCGCCTGCGACGACGAGTACGACGACGGCGCAGGCGACGACGACGACGACGGCGGCGACGATGATGGCGACGAAGGCGGCGGCGCTGACGACGGCAAGGGCGACGACGACGACGGCGGCGCCGCCGCGTCGCCGTCGAGGTCGCCGCCGCCCCTGCGCGGGGGGCGGGCCGCGGGGGGGTTCTTTTGATCGGTTTCAAGGCCCTTCGAAAGCTCCTGGGGGCCGCAGGCGGTGGTGAACCTCTCGTCAGGAAGCTCTCGCGACGCGGGTCGGGACCCGAGGAAGTCCGGGCAGGAGAAGGCGGAGGATGAGGAGAAGGAGGAGGAGGAGAAGTCGAAAGGGGATGGGGGGGAGTCAGACGCGGGGGAGTTGCGGGAACGTGCTCCGGGAGAGCGTTTCCGGAGCACGCTGGTTGAGTGGTCCTTGGCCGTAAGATCGACCACGGATGTGGGCATCGGGGCGTTGGGGGAGCGTTCGAGGCCGTGATGTGAGGTGAACAAGTTTGCGAAGGGTCGTGCGGTTGTCTGTCTGGGGCCTCTTGTATGTGTGTTGGGATCTCGTGGTTGGCCTTTCGGGGGCCTCTTGGAGGTCTTTTCGAAGTCCTGGGAACCGCTTTGGGGCCCTATGGGGCCTCATGCGGGCCATTGGGGGGCTCGCGGGGGCCTGTGAAGGCCTCCTGGGGGCCTCTTGGGCGCTTCTTGGGGCCTCCTGTGGCCTCTTGAATTTCGGTCCGTGGTCCGCCTCTTGGGCGCTTCTTGGAGCCGTCTTGCCGCCCTCTTCGGGTTTCTGAGGCCTCTCGAGGGGGTCCTGCGCCCCAGAGCCCCCATGGGAGGGTGCGGGCTGGGCCTGGCGTCCCCGAGCCCAACAACGGCCAACGGGTTGGTGGCTGGGCCTCGCCGCCGACGCCTACCAGGGGTAAGAACCCCCCCTAAAACCAGAATTTCGAAGCGAATCCAGCCGCGGCGACGAGGGGGAGGGAGGGGAAGGGGGGGAAGCACCCCATGTATCCGCCATGGCTCACCTGCCCGCGGACGGGCCGAGGAGGGGCTGCCTTTGTTTACCCCCATCGAAGAATCCCGCAACGAGGGGGGGCAGCGCTCCCGCGCAAGCTGAGGGAGCAGGGGCGCCCTCCCTCGAGGGGCTCTGCGGCCCAGGAGCGCAGCCGCGTCCACCCCGGCTTTTCAACCGGGGCCGCGCTGCCACTCCCCGAGGGGTGACCCAGGGACGACAACCCATCCGCTCTATGCGGACCCATCGCCAGGCCATGGGACGTTTGGGGAGCCTCATGGGACCCTCTGGCCACGCCTTGGCCGCCCCTCGGGCTGTCTTGGGCCGTGTTGGTAGCCTCTTGGGGCCGTCTTCGGGGCCTCGCGTGCCGTCGTGCACGCCGTGAAGACCGAAAAATAATGGATGCTAGAAATGTGCGTTTTCCCATGCAAAATCAATGATTGTGGCCGCTTGGGTCTCCCTTGGGAAGCTTCTTGGCGCGTCGTCGCGGCCTTGTGGGCTCTATGGGAGCCATCTTGGGCGTCCAGGGGCGATCTTTGATAGCCCCGGGGCCGTCTTGGACCGATTTGGGAACCTCTTGGGGCTCCGTGGACACGTCTTGGCCGCCTCTTGAGCACGCCTTGGCCGCCTCGGGGGCTGTCTTGGGCTCCTCTTGGGCCGTGTTGGGAGCCTCTTGGGCCGTCTTGGGGCCGTCGTGGGGGCCTCTTGTACCCTCGTGTACGCCGTGAAGACCGAAAAGACGTAGATGCTAAAAACGCACGCTTTCCTACGCGAAATCAATGATGTTGGCCGCTTGGGGCTCTCTTGGTAAGCAACTTGGGGCGTTGTAGCGGCTTCTTGGGCTCAATGGGAGCCATCTTGGGCGTCCAGGGGCGATCTTTGATAGCCCCGGGGCCGTCTTGGACCGATTTGGGAACCTCTTGGGGCTCCGTGGACACGTCTTGGCCGCCTCTTGAGCACGCCTTGGCCGCCTCTGGGGCTGTCTTGGGCTCCTCTTGGGCCGTGTTGGGAGCCTCTTGGGCCGTCTTGGGGCCGTCGTGGGGGCCTCTTGTACCCTCGTGTACGCCGTGAAGACCGAAAAGACGTAGATGCTAAAAATGCACGCTTTCCTACGCAAAATCAATGATGTTGGCCGCTTGGGGCTCTCTTGGTAAGCAACTTGGGGCGTTGTAGCGGCTTCTTGGGCTCAATGGGAGCCATCTTGAGCGTCCAGGGGCGATCTTTGAGCGCCCCAAGGCTGTCTAGGACCGGTTCGGGGGCCACTTGCGCATCCCTGGGCACGTCTTGGCCTCCTCTTGGCCCGGACAGGAGCGCTCCCGGAGCCCTGGGGCGGCCATGGGGGGCGCAGGTACCAGCCTGGCAGCCCCGATCCCCTTCCGCCGGCAGAGATATGCATGTATATATATATATATATACATGTGAATATATTTTTATATATATATATATATGTATTATATGTGATACCGGAGAGAAGCCTCAATCCAAGTCATTTGGGGGGTATGGGACTATTGGTCTACAGCGCGATGGGGCTATAGGGCTATGGAACTATAGAGGTATAGGGCCATTAGGCTATAGAACTATGGGGCTATGGGGCTACGGAGCCAAAGGGCTATAGGGCCCCGGGGCTCTGGGGCTATAGGGCCCAAAGGCTATGAGTCTATGGGGTTATGGGGCTATAGGACCATGGGGCTATAGGGCTATTTGGCTATGGGGCCATAGGGCTATAGGGCTATAGGTGTATATATATATATATACACATACATATATAAAGAGCTATAGGGCGGTAGGGCTATTCGGCTATAAGGCTATAGAGCTATTCGGCTTTAGGGATATGGGGCTGTAGGTCTATAGGGCTATTTGGCTATAGGGCTATAGGGCTATGGGGCTGTAGGGCTATAAGGCTACAGGGCCGTAGGGGTATAGGGCTATAAATCTACAAGGCTATAGGGCTGTAGGGCTATAAGGCACACGGGCACCCCGGGCGGACCGCGGACATCGGTGGCAAACATCACCTAATCATATGAATCCGCTCGGACCCCTACAGAGGCAAGCTCTGATTGGGAAACATGCATATACATGTCTACACTATATCTGTATGTGCATATAGAATCTGCATACATCGGCGCATAGTTGAAAACCATTGTATGTCTACACACGCACACCATAGCCCACGCATCGTACACACACATGCACACACACATGCACATCCCGAAGACACTCTCGGCAAAATGCCGAATGAAAGCGTGCCCATGGCCCGAATCCCTTTAACAACAACTACCGAAGGTAATCCACAATGCCCGACCCATAGAACCGGGTCCCTGGGTGTGCAGCCAGCAATCCCCGAAGCCATGATCAGAGCCAGCCTGGACCGTCGCGTAGCGCCGCCGGTCGACCAGGGTGGAACCGTTCGAGCTGCCCAGGTTGTCGCGCGCAGAAGTGTATGGGTCCAGGCTGGGCAAGCGCCTCGAGGCGGCCACAGGCGCTGTGTGCACGAGCCAGGTGAACTTGTCACGGGCCGCCTGCTGGGCCTCCTTGTAGTTCCTGGTGTTCTCCTGGGCGGCCATCTCCCGTTGACCCTTCCGCACGCCCCGCCTTCAACTGTGCCGACCTTCCCGCCCCTGCTCCCTTCCCTCCCCCCAGCCATCCCCACATCCCTCCCACCTCCCCCCGCTGTCCTCCGACCCATTGCTTCCCCTCCCCCTCTCTCCCCCTCCCTGTCCCTTCCCACCCGCCCCCTGTCCCCTGTCCCTCCCGTCATCATCTCCCCCTCTCCCCCTCGCGGCCTGGTCTCCCCCTGCCCTCCTCCCCATCGCTCTTCATCCACGTGTGTCTCCCCTTCCTACGGACTTGAAATCGAATCTGCACCACGGAACACTGGGATTTAATCGGATCGGGTTGGCGAAGTCCGTATCGAATCGAATCGGTCGCATCTAAATGGGCCCTGTAGTCGAGGATCGCGGATCGACGATCGAGGCTGCCCGTTCGCAGGAAGCAGAGATCGTGCGGCAGCTCGCGGATCGAGGGATTGGCGGTGCGCACAAGGGGGTGGCTAGAGGGGGGCGGCCTGCGAAGAAGGCGAGGGGCTTCGAAGGGCCCAGGGGCTTACAAGGAAGCTTCTCAGAAACCTGGAGGGCTTCCAAGAAGCCCGCTTCACCGTCTAAGAACCCCGCCAACCCGCCTTCTGACGAGGTCGCCCCCCCTCTCGCCACCCCCTTGCGAGCACCGCCAAGGGGGGCTGCGGCGGGGCGGCGCTCCCTGCTGCAGGCGCGGACGGGGCTGGCATCGTGCTCCAGGTCGGAGCTGTCCGACCAGTCGCCGACCAGACTGTCGGCCTGCCCCTTGGGGCGGTGGGCGCGGGAAGCGGAGGGCGAGAAGGAAAGGCGGAGGAGGACACCGATGAGAATAGGAGGGCGCCAATTATACTACAATGATCCTGGCTAGGCCCCTCCTGGGCTCAGCGGTGTATAGTCGGCATCACCAGGAAGGTGAGGAGAAGAGGAGACGAGGGTTGAGTGACAGGAGGAATGAGGACGAGGATGCAGAAGGTAGATGGGGTGAAGGAGTTGGAGGAGGGAGGAGAAATACAAAGGCGAGAAGACGAGACAGGGAGGCGGGAGACGACGTCGAGAAGGAGGACGACGACGACTCAACATCGTTACATATCCACATCCACTGTGTGCCAGGGCTCCTCAGCGCCACCAGCCTACCTCATCGAGGCGGGGACGAATGCCACGAAATACGACGGAGAGGGCATCTGGTCCCCCCCCTGCGGGGCAAGTCGGACAGCGGGGCAAAGTCTCTCTCGATGGGGATGGGGATGGGCCTGACGATGCTGAGCGACCGCGGCGGCGGCGCTTAGAGCCCAGACTGCTCCACAGATGAGCCACGGGCGAGCGGCGCACGGAGACAATCCGCCTCACTGGCAAATTCACCCAACTGGAGCCAGAGCAGATGCAGTCGGAAGATCGCACCGCACCGCCGAGGCATCGGCGAGGCGTCGGCAACGTCGGGACAGCGAACATCGGGCTCTGGATCGCTCCGCAGCGCTGATGCATCGGCGGTGCGGAGCGGTCTTCCGACCCCATCTGCCCTGGCCACGTTCGGGCGCATGAACAAATCCCAGCCTCGAAAGTTCCGGCCCGCCGTCACAGCTGGGACTTCTCTGCTCCTCCCCTCCGACCTCACTCTCCTTCCACCCTCCCCCTCGTACTAAACCTCCCAGCTAGCAACCACTCCTTCCAGACCGTGTTCTTCGTGGACCAGTGCTTCCGAACCAGCTCTTCCAGAACAGTCTAAAATCCTCCGCTTTCGCCCCATCCACCCTCCTCCTCTTGCTCCAGTCCCCCCTGGCAGCCATCACCCACGGGTCGAATTCTTCCCGACCAATTCTTCCAGACCGATTTATCTGGACCATTCCTTCCAGGGCGAAGATCCTGCCACGGACGAAACCAGTCGCCTTCCCACCGATCTCAGGAATTCGTGGAACTGGTGCCGTTGCAAGATTCGACTGTGCAGCCAAACTCACCGACTCCATGAACTTCATCAAATCCTGAAGGACCCCGCCCCAAGCTCTGTGGAGTGAGCAATCTTACCATCCGCACCATGTCCACGAACTCTGTGGTGGAGGGGGCAATCTTACCAAATCAACACAAAATACTGGAGTCGATTGATTCAACGGTGAAATATGCTCACCCCTCCTTCCATCGACTCCAAAGCCTCAGAAATCGGGGGAATGGATGGAATTGGTGGCGTTAGATTCGTTTGCTGCGCTGCCGGATCCACGTGCTCACTCAAACCCACCAATTCCTGACTGACCCAACGCCCGACTCCTCACCGCGAGATTGAAGTGTGCCCATGTTTGCTGCCATTGGGCGTCATTATTGGAAACAGATGCCTCGCAGCACCTTGCCATTGTAGGACTGTGCCCTGTCATGGCGGTATCCGTGACGCGCGCATGAAGACGGTTTGGCAACTATTGTGGCGCAGTCTGTCGATCTGCTCGAAAACAATGATTGCCGCCACCTTGAACGCGCGCGTCCTCCCACACGAGCCCGCAAATACAATTGAGCATGGTGCGGCAACGGTGCGTACGCCACAAGTCGATATGCGACCCATCGCGAGGAGGTGCAAACATATCATCATGCACAGGTGCATCATCAATGGACTACCATACAACCTGACAGCTCTGTCCGATAGCCGTTGACGAGTGAGCGAACCCGACGGGGGACTGGGCCTGTTAGGTGTTCCCTACTCCGTCTCCTCGCGACTCATTTAAAGACTTCGATTTACAAAGTCATCGCACTGAATGTACACGTCCGCGTAAAAAAACATATGGTGATCATGCGTATGCTTGAAACTGACTTGCCGGTGGCGATGACAAAACGCGAATTCAAGAGTCAAATCATGTCTTGGCTGAGCGCGCACAAGCAATTGACGAACAATCACAAGACTGGACGAGACAAGACAAATCACATGAAGCAAGTGACTCTATGTCCCTGATGTTCACAGGCGGGGAATAGTATAATTCGGGGTCCAGGGAGGATAGTAGACTGCTCCCCAGCAGGTCGCATCATAAAAGGGCTTGGGGAGGGCGATGAGGTCGATGGTGACGTTGATGATAATGACGGTGGTGATCATGATGATGATGATGGTGGTGAAGACGATGATGGCGATGATGATCCCCGCGTCTGAACGGGTCAGGAACTCCGAGCTCGTACTGCCCCTCGGATCGCGTTTCCCCTTGGCCCTGCGGCGGCAACGCTCGGTCACGTGCGCCTCGGCGCACACTCGCAGATTCGACCCGGTGCCGAGAGCAATCGGCCGCCTCGACCGAAGACTGCGGATGACCGATCCCAGCAGTCGGAGCGACTCAGCCCGCACGGCAGCTAGCAAAGGCCACGCTGCGCGGTCGAGCGGGCTGGCACACAGCATTGCTGCACACCGCACCTGAGAAGCAACCAGGTCCAAAGCTCCAAGCCACCCGACTGACGCGTTTGCTCCTCCGGCCTGCGGAATTCGAACGGAGCGCGGGCGAACCTACGCACTCGGGTCGCCCTCCACGTCGGCAGACGCGCGGGCAGCTGTCGCGCACGGCGCGCCAAAAGCTACATTGAACGGGCGGCGTGCTAGCACGCCGAAGCGAAGGCTAGCGCTCCACTGCACCTCCCATCAGCAGAGCAACCAGTCAATTCGGCTCCTGCCCACTGAAACGGACTGTTTGCATTGCCAATGGTGCGGAGCCCGATCCCGAGCGAGGGCGAACTTTTCACTCCTGGATCAGCCTCCGAAGCTACCGCTCAGGGCATAGCTGCACGGAAGGCGCGCATCGCGGCAGTGAAAAGGACAGTCGAATGCTGCCAGTGAGGTGCAGCACAGAGCACGGTCGTGCTGCTGATATGAAAGGGCGCTTCGCGCCAGACAGATTCAGCCAGGCAGTGCATGCGCGCGTCGGGCGCAACGGCCGCAGGACAACACCTCGCCACCAGCATCGCAACACCTCCCAACATAAGCCCCAGTAGGACAGTTGCACCGATCGCATGTGCAAGCGAGCCTACACACCTGGTTCAGCTTCCGCTCATGCGACAGAGTCTGGAGGCACCAAACGCGCCACAACTGAGCAAAGCAAGAGAGGCACGCAGACCAGGCGATTGACTATCAGCAAAGCAACTCGACCCTAGGCTTATGACTTCACACTCGGACATGTTGCATTGCCAATGGGTTCAGAGCCCGATCCCGCGCGCGGGCGAACCTACGCACCTGGGTCAGCCTCCGCTGAAGCGTGCCAGGCGAAAGAGGCAGCCGAAACTGCTGTAGAAAGCAGCACCGAGCCCGGAGCCATGCTGCTAGACAGGAGAGAGGGGGCCCGCAGCATCGCATCCTGTCCTTTGGCCCTGGCCTCTGCCGGACTGGTTGCGGCGCCGCTGGCATCGGACCCGATCCCGCGCGTGGGCGAACCTACACACCTGGATTAGCCTCCGCTGCAAGCTGCGAGCAACTGCGCGCGCGCACCGAGCCTAGGCAACGCACGCGTGAGAAGCAAACTGCGAGCAACGTCGAAGCGACCTAGCCGACAGCAGCGCAACTATCCTGATGGCACAGGCCTCACGCTTGGACTTGTTGCATTGCCATCGGCCTCGGGCACGATCCCGTGTGCGGGCGAACATGCGCACTTCGTTCTGGCCCAAGATGGGCAAGGCTGGCTAGCCGTCCATCCGCCTGCGCATGCGGCGCAAGAGCTCAGGGTCTCCGGCGCTGCCCTGCCCCGCTGGCTGCTGCCCGCGCTTGAGACGGCCGAAGACCGCCTTCTGCCTGTCGTTCTTGGGGGCATTCGGGCACTCCTTCGCCAGGCCTGCCATCCTGCCACGCTGCGTCCAGTAGCCGCACCTGACGCAGAAGAGGTGGCTGCCTGCGCGCCATAGCTCGTGGGAGTCGCGCGGGTCGAGCCCCCGCCGCGGTGGAAGAGCTGGCGGGGGCAGGGGCGGCGGCTGCGCAGCAAGCTGTTCTCGCGAAGCCGCGGCCGCGCCGCCGCTGCCAGCCGAGGCGCCACCGCCGCCGTCGTCACGGCGCCCACCATCATCTGCTGCAGCTCCGTGCGGGCCACTGGCCTGGCTGGAGAGGAGCATGGCGCTCGCGGCGGGGATCGCCGCAGCCGCTGCGACGGAGCCCGAGGCGCCTTCTGCACCCGAGGTCCACGAACCAGAGATCGCCTCGCCGCGACCAGCACACTTCTCGCAAGCCCGGGGCGTGTCTCTGCCGACCTCCAGCCACGTGCCGCGCCGACCGCACGCCCTCCCTCCTCGGGCAATCGCGGAAGCTGCAGTGGCTACTCCAGCGCAGCTTGCATCCGTGTCCGCCGCACCGCACTGCTGCCATGCCTGGGCGGTCGTGGCCGTCCTCCGCCGTCAGCTCGGCGTCGCCTTCCTGCATGGCCGCTCCAAGCCAGCGAAAGACCTTCCTGACTAGGCGATCATGGCACAGGCTGTGCGCGCGCGCGCGGACGGCCTCGTCCGAAGGGTGCAGCTGCGCGCCCTGCATGGCGCGCGCGTCGGCACTGTGGTTGCCCCGCCGCGGCCACGCGGCGATGCGCTCGACCTGCGCGTCCGCCAGCGTCGCGTGGGCCTTCGCCTTGTGAATAATGACGCTGTCGATGCCGATGCCCTCGGTCACAGCCAATAGGCGCACCCAGGACTCCCTGTAAGGCCACTGCCACTGGAGGCACCATGCCTTGCCCGCGTCGAAGCCGTCCACGGGCACTTGGCAATCGGTGAAGACCCTGACAAGGGGGCACGCAATTCTGGAGCCCCTCGACGGCGGGCAGCTCCGCCGCGCCCGACTCCTGAGGGCAGGGCCAGGGCAGCGGGCCGAAGCTGCTGACGGCCTCCGCGTCCTGACCCATGACGACCGCTGCCCAGCCGCCGCGAACAGAGACGAAGCTCGGGTCCAGGGCGCTGCCGTCTGTGAGCAGGTCGCCCATGAGGGGTTGCCCCACCAGGTCGCCGCGGCCCTCGTTGAGAGCCGCCCTCTCCCTCCGTGGGCGGTGGGAGAGACCTCGCTTGCTCTGGTGCGAGCGCCCGCGAACACGGAGGATCCTCGGTCTCGTTCGTGCTGGCCATGTCAACGATGGTCCTGGAGTGGATGTCGTCTGGCCGTCGCCTCTCGTCGCCGTCGTCGTTAGCCTCCCATTCGGCGCGGCCGAGCGCCGCGGCGGGGCACTACCAGGCCAGGCGTCGCACAGTGCCGCGTGCCTGACACGCTCGGGGGCACGAAGGCGGCGATGCTATCGGACGCTCAGCCTCGAAGCGCCGATCCACTGGCCAGAGACATCCTACCAGTGCGGTCTTGGACGAGCCCATCTGCTCGGCCGTCTGCTTGGTCATCCTCTTGCGGCGCAGGGCGCGCCTTATGCTGGAGAGCACGCCTCCTCCCGCCAGGTGGTCGAGACCGGGGTGCTTGGCCGCGTCCCGCCACAGGAGCCGCTCGTGGCTCGCAGCAATGTGCTTGGTCAGTATAGACGAGCCCAGGTTCTGCAGGTCTATGGGCTGTTGCCGGTCGCCGAGGAAGAGACCTGGTCGAGCAGCGGACCAGCCCAAGCGGCGGCGCGCCAGCGCGCATGCCGATGCAGGCCCTCCGCCCGCCAGGGCCTCTATGCCCTCCTTCTCCATGCGTGCGAAAGCCACCGCGAACGCGCTGCCGAGAGCCCGTAGGTCGGCGCGGTCCGAGTTGATTTGCACGGCCTTGGCCCACGCCACGATGGGCAGCGAGACATGGCCCAGGAGCCGGTCGCTAGCCACGCGCTTGCTGAGGAGGAGACTGAAGCTAAGACTCTTGCCAGGGCCCTCGCCGTGGTGGACGACGGCGTTCACCTGCCTCCGCCACTTGGCGAGCTGCGGCGAGGGCCAGCCCAGCCAACCGCGCTGAGGCCGTGCCGCGTAGCTGGCCGAAGGCCCGTGTTGGCCACCCTCACCGCGGCGGGTGTCTCTTGTGATCGGACCGCGTGCAGCCACTGAAGCTGCGCGGCTGCCATCGAGCGGCGCATCTCGAGGACGACGAAGGCCTGGCCGTCGAGGCAGTAGTCCACGCCGAGGCTCTTGACCGACTCCGCGATGCGGAAGGCCGAGCCGCCCCTCTGCTTGGCCACGAGCGAAGCCAACTCGGGCGAGCTTGCCAGCAGCTCGCTCTTGGACTCCGACACCCTGCAGCCCGGCGCCACCAGCTGCGCGACCACGGCCTGTAGCCAGGGCCACGCATGCCGCGACCTGTGCCATAGCGCCGTGACAGCCCACGCAGCATTCGTCGAACATTATCGCGAGCGTGACGCGCGGCTCCAGCACTCGCCAAAGTCGAGCGCGCTCGTCGGCGAGGACCAGCAAGCCGCACTTGAGAAGCCTCCTCGCATGCGAGCAGCCAGCAATGATGCCCGCGTCGAGCAGGAAGGGGCTGGAGACGCTGCCGACCAGCATGAACCGCCGCTCGCCTGAGTAGAGCGTGAAGGGCCATGCCGAGGAGCCCCCGCGGGTAACCTGCCAAGATGCCCCGCTCCTGGATGATCGCCAAATCCACCAACTCGTACGCCTTCCAGAAGTCGATGAGGGCGGCAACTGCTCCCTCGCCACGTGCGCGCGCGGCCTCTGACCGCAGGGCCTGCCACCAGACGGCTTCCTCGGCCGCGCGCCCTCGGCCGCCCCAAAAGGAACCCGTGACGCCTGGGTCGATCTGGGAAGCCCATCGCCTCGCGTCGGGCTGACGGACGCGACTCCGGAGACGCGGAAGCCAACCCAGCAGCCCAGTGGGCCAAAAGCCGCCATGGGGCTTGGGAAGCATGACCACCAGCGAGTCGGTGATGACGTCGGGCCACCCTCCCAGCCCCTCGCACTTCATGCCGAAGCCGAGCCGATGACGGCCTCGAGGAGCTGGTCGCTGAGGTCGGCGGCCTTCCCGGGGTTGCGTCGGTCTCTGCCGACCCCCGTGCTGCGCCTGAAGGTCTTGGCGGCCCTGCGGACGCAGTCGGCCGCGGGTCGGGGGAGCGCCTCGTCGTCGCCCGGAAGGCGGCGAGGACGGAAGCGGTCGCTGCCCTGACGGACCCCCCAGACCTCTGAGGACCACTGCGCCGCCACGACCTCGACGCGGTCGGGGCCATGAGCAGGGGCGCCATGGAACTCACCATCAGGTGCCCAACCTCGAAGGCCTCGCCGATGGGCGCGCAGACCCCCAGCACCCGCGATCAGGGAGTTGCGAACTCACTACTTGAAGCCCTGGCTGCGGACGGCTGTAAAGGCCGCTTCCTCGACTTCAGCCTCTTCCTTGGCCTGCGCCGCCCACTCCTCCAGTACCTGGGCGGCCTCTGCTGCCGCTTGCGCCCCCGCTGCCGCTGCTGCCGTCGCAGCTGCTGTCGCTGGAGTCTGTCGGCGGGCCGCCGTCCTCCAGCATGGAAAGCTTGACGGCCTGAATGTAGCCGTAGTGCTCGTCCTCGACGACGGCCCACGCGTCGGGGTCGTTGGACTCCAGGTCGCTCATACTGCGGTGGTACTCATTGCGAACAGGTGCTGGTCCCGCCCAACTCTCCTCGCGCAGCTCCACGGCGCGCAGCGGGCGGCTGCGCGATCGGCGACGGGCCTCGCCGTGCTTGGCCCGCTCGCGCTGCCGCCACCCTCGCCGCCGTCCAGGTGCTCAACTGCATATGAGGGCTTGGTTGGGATCGCGCTGATACCCTCCGCGGATGCGGCTACTGCTCCAGCCCCCGATGAAGCTGCAGATGAAGTGGCCGCACGTGGTGCTGCGTCGGTGCTCGTAAATGCTGAGCCTCCTACGCCGGCCGCTGCGAGCGCTGCGACGAAGCTGCCAGGGGCCTGGATTGGGATCACGCTGACCCCCTCCGCAGATGGGGCCCCCAACCCAATGCCCGACTCTGGGCTCTCGGCATCCCCGCATTGCCCATGCTGCGCCGCCCCGTCGCTCTCGTGCTGGCTGACGCGGGCGAGCGCGTAGTGCGTGCACAAGTCCATCCACTCCTCGCGGTCCTGGACTGGGTCGGAAGCGTGGGCGCGGGGGGGCCAGCCTCTGCCCCGACGCTTAAATGTCCGCCGCACTCCTTGCGCGCCGGCCTCGGTAGCGCCCCGGCCATCGTCGGGCGCGGCGCGGGCAAGCGCAGCGCACAGCTCAGGCGCCCGCGGCTCGGGGAGCTGGCTGTCGAGCCCGTTGCCCTGGCCCAGGCGGGGCTCCCAGTCGCCGCGGGCCCCGCGGGCGGAAGGCGCGGCGCTCGCGGAGTCAGGTAATGGCCTGTTGTAGTCGCCACGCTCCACCAACCAACGCGTGGACTCCCTGTAGTCGTCGACCGCCCCGTGGATCCCCCCCCCAGTCGTCGCGATGGGCGGTGCTTAGCTGCCGAAGGAGAGAGACCAGCTCAGTCCTTCCTGGGGCCCCACGGCGCCATGCCGACGAGCAAACGTCGCGCGCTGTGCGCATGCGGCCCTCGCAGTCCTGAACCAGGCCCGCGGCGACGTGCGTCGGCAACCCCAGCATGCGGAAGATGTAGGGCACGCGCTTCTCCATCCACTCGGCCCCGTCCTCGATGCACTTGGGGCCGCGGGGTTTAGAGACCCAGCTGCGCGCCCGACGGCCAAGCACGCGCTTGTAGCGCTCGAGCGCCCCGGCTTGCAGACGCTCAGCCCCCCGACGGGCAGGCCCAGCTTGAGCCGGGCTTCCGCGTCTTGGCCGCGGCCGTCCTGGACGGGCTTTCCTACGAGAAGCAGCACCTGGGTGAAGTAGCCGCTCAGTTGCATGAGCTGCTTGCCCTTGTAGCTGGCCCCGGGGCCTTTGATGGGCCCGCCGCGCGCCTGCGAGCCGTGGCTGAAGCTGGGCGGGCCCCCGCGTCCTCAGTAGGGATCGGCCTCATCGGGGTCGAGCTGGTGAACCCAGACGAGCTCATCCTCGACTCCTGCACAGAGTCCCAGAGTCCCTGGTAGGCGCCGGCCATGGCCTGTGGGCCCTCGCCCTGGTCGATCTGCGCCCGCGCTGAGTTGTGGTCCCAGTGCTTCTCCTGCAGCGGCCCGAAGGGCCGCAGCTTGGGGAACGCCATCGGGCTCTTGACCCTGTGCGACTGGCCGAGGTCCCCGCGGCTGGTGAGGCTGTGCTTTACCACCATGCGTGACCTGCACAGATCGGCGCACCCCAAGGCCGTCTTGTCGAGGCGCTTGCAGGCAAGGGCCCTATCCAACATCTCCGCGCTGACGATAAACCAGTCCAGGACGGGCGGCGCCGTGGACAGGGGGCGCCGGCATGCGCCCGCGCCCGCGTCGACAACGTGGCCGCCCACCTTGCGCAGCCAGTTGCAAGCCCGCTCATGAAATCTTTCGGGCTCGACGCTCCAGTCACCAGCAAGAAACCCAGGGCTTGCCCGTGCGTTCGAGGAGGGCCCCGACGCCCTGTAGCACGGCCACGGTGTTCTCGCCGACGTCATCGCTGTCCAAGTAGCCTGAGCCGAGCAGGAAACCGCCTGGCACCACACCGATGACGCGTGCCACGGTCGCTCTGCCATCGGAGACGTGGCAGCTCTGCTTTTTGCCGTGCTCGCCAGGACCGCGCGCCCCCCCAGTCGGGCGGACTGCGACGCCTGCGCCGCCTCTGACCGCGCGCTGCTGAGAAGCCCCCTCGGCGGCGACGCCAGGGGCCAACGCTGCGCCCCAGCCGGCCTGCCTGCGCCGCTGCTCCTGCTCCACGGCGCGGCGCCCGCTGAGGTGGTGCCCCTTGTGATAGAACGCGCCCCCGACGCGCGCCAGCGCCGCGGCGCGCGGCTGAAGTTCCCGCTGCTCGCCGAGGAGGGCGGCGAAGGGGCCCCGACCGCTTCCGTCGAGGCTCGCCGCCGAAGGTCGGGCTGCTAACCGCGCCCCCCCACCCCCCCCCCATCCGCCTGAGCCCCGCGGCGCGGAGCCCCTGGAGGAGCTTCTGGGCCCGAAACTTGCGCTTGGCGGCTGCCTGGGCCGCGGGGCCCTCGGGCAGGGCCCCCGCGCCCTCTTCGCCGCTGCCTGCGCCTGCCGCCGCCGCGCTGGCCTCCTCAACGGCCTCCTCATCCATGCTGTCCAGGATATTGCTGGCGTCTTCCTCCCCGAGCTCCTGCTCGCCGCCGCCGTCGAGTTCCGCTGCCGCTCCTGCCGAGGCAACTCGATGAGCCAGGCGCCGAAGCTCTCATACATGCTGCTCAACTTGCTGTGCGTACCCCCTGTTGAGCATGCCCGAGGCTTGGCCGAGCGCCGACAGGAAGGCGGCGGCGCGCTCGCCCTCGCCGAGCACTGCCGCCAGGGATGGGGGCGCCGCAGGCCCAATGCCTGCGCCGAACCCCCCTTCGCGCGGAGCTCCGTCACGCTCGCGCTTGTCCTTGGCCAGGAGGTTGTCGATGAGGGCCTGCTGCTCCTTCCCCGTGGCCTTGCTCTGCTCGCGTTTGCCATCCAGCTCGCAATTATCTGCCTGGGTGCTCTCGATCTCCTGCGTGGCGGTCGCGATCTCCCGCCCAGCTCGCCGAGCTGGACAGTCGTGGGCTTTTCCTCGGAGAGCTCGCGTTTAGACTGCTGAGCCTCGTGTCGCTTGGCAGCCAGGATCTTGGAGGCCCCCTGAACACCTTCGAGCTTTTTGATATCGCTACGTAGCTTTCCAAGTCGCCGTGCTCGTTCGTCCATCGGGGCCTGTGACTGCGCTCCTCCTGCTGATGGTGAACCTGCATTGCCGCCTGGGACGGACTGAATACCACCGTCCAGCTTGTTGACATGTCTGCGCAACTGGTTGAGTTCGCGTCGTTCCTTGGCGCCCAATTGTGACGTGCCACTCCACCGCGAGCTTGCACCGGATCCTTGTTCCCACCATTCATATCCGCAGCTGCGGCAAATGTGCCAGCCTGGAGCCCCAATTTTAGGCTCGTGAATTGCGACTACAAGCGGTCCACGACCACTTCGGGCCAAAAAACCGAAACAAAAAAACAATAAATATTGAAACCAAGAACCGGGGAGGGCGACATCCTGAAAAAAAACTCAAGCACCGAAACTGCGAAAAACTCCAACCCACAAACACATCTATGTATTTCTATATATTTATATATGTATTTACATGTGTCTATATGTCTATATGTATATACATATATAATAAAATATATTATATTATGTTATATCATAGCTTATTACATTATATTACATTACATTATATTATAGTATATGCTATTATGCTATACGATATTATACTATAATTATGCTATATTACATGTATATGAAGTTCCAACCTGGGGAACATCAAATCAAACAAACACTCGAGAAACCTGACCGGACAAGAACGGGAAACGTCGCTTCTTCCACCAGGCATGTAAAATTAAATTTGCCGTGCTCCTGTGTGTTCTGCCGTGCTTCTGCATGGTCTGCCGTGCTCCTGCGTGTCCTGCCGTGCTGCTGTGTAGTCTGCCGTGCTCTTGTGCGTTGTGTCATGTCCCTGCTTCGTCTGCCATGCCCCTGCGCGTTTAAAGCTTAAAGTTTAAAGACGGGGCCTTGAAGGCGCTGGGGCGTGCACAACAAATTACGGGCAGGGCCAGGCGGGACAGAACTCCCGAGAGAAGCCGAGCCCCAAAGAGCACTGGGGGCTACGCGAGCCCACTCACACAAGAGCAACAAGCGCGAGCGTCACCGATGCCACCTCTCACTCACTCACTGAGGCGCATCACCTGGGCCGCCTCCAGCAGCCGAAAGCCCTCGGCGATGTCGCCACGCTGGAGGGCCTCCCTCGCCAGCATAGCGGCGCCGAGAATGAGCTGCTGGGCCTCCGTCGGGGCCTCCGCCGCCGCCGAAACCTCGGGCACCTCCTGCTGGGTGATCTCTTCGAGGACAGCAGCCCAGCGCACACCCTTCGAGGCCCCCTTAGGCGCCTCCAGCAGCGCCTCGGCGCCACACGCCCTCGGCGCCAGCGCGGGCGGCTTGCTCCTGCCAGCGCCATTCGCCTCGAGCGCAGGCTCGCTTTCGTCCTGGTCCACCGTCTGCGTGCCCACCTACACGGACAGCTCCCCGATGAACCCCCCGACCTCCAGGTCCAGCACGTCTCCAAAGCACAAGTCCGAGATCTGTACCTCCGGTTTCCCAGCCTTGCTGTCTGGGGCGCACGCGCTGGCCTGCTCCGTCGGCTCCCCCAGCTGCTTCGCCACAAGCATAAGCAAGGACTTCTCCTTCAGCTCGTCCGTGGCCTTGCAATTTGGGGCGTACTCGATGTCCTTCATCTCCACTTGCTCGCTCACCTTGGTTTTGCGGCCGCCGCGCTGGCTGCCTCCGCTTGGCCTCGCGGCCAGTTTGCGGCAGGCCGTCGGCACCACACCCCATGTCGACGTGTAGGCCAGAATTGCGCATGGCCCTCATGCCACCGCTGATCACGGCGTTCCCGGTGGGCCCGGCCTTGACCAGCTGGGTGAACGCTGGCACCACCATGGCCAGCCTGGCAGCGACCTCCTCCTGCACGCCGTCGGCGCCGACGTAAGAAGAGCGGATCGCGGCCGACACCATTGCTGCACCAACCTGGCGCGTAGCGCCGCCCGCGGCCGCACCGAGCGCCGCGGCCAGGACGTTCGCAGCGCCAGGCTGTGCACCCACGATACCCGCCAAGGCCTGGCAGGTAGCGACTGTCGCCATGCTCTCAAACGCCTGTCGCGAGTACGAGAACCGATACCGCGCGAAACACAGAGCCAGCTTGAGCCAAAATGGCTACGGATGCTCCTGCGTGTTCTGCCGTGCTCCTGTGTGTTCTGCCTCGCTCCCGTGTGTTCTATCATGTACCTGCTTGTTTTGCCATGCTCCTGCGTGCGTTGTCGTGCTCATGTGCGTTCTGCCGTGTTCCTGTGTGCTCTGTCTGTTTTGCCGTGCTCCTGCGTGTTCCGCCGTGCCCCTCTATGTTCGGCAGAATCAACCCCAAAGGCTAAAGAGCACGGCAGAAAAAGACCAGGAATACGGAACCCAAGAGCAAAGGACCATGGCAGAAGAAGACAAAGAGCACGGCAGAATAGCCCCAAGAGCGAAGGAGCACGGCAAAATAGGCCCCAGGAGCGAAGGAGCACGATAGAAAAAACCAGGAACACGGCATAATAGACAATCTAGGACGATCTTCAGGGCTTTATTCCAACTCACTCCTTGAGAAAAGTCGCTTCGTCCACCAAGCATGTGAAACGAAATATGCAATGTTCCTGTGTGTTCTGCCGTGTTCCTGCGTGGTCTGCCGTGTTCCTGTGTGTTCTGTCGTGCTCCTGTGCACTCTGCCGCACTCTTGTGTGTTCTGCCATGCTCCTACTTGATATGCCATGCTCCCGCGTGTGTTGCCGTGTTCCTGTGTGGTGTGCCGTGTTCCCGTGTGTTCTGTCTGTTTTGCCGTGTTCTTGCGTGTGGTGCCGTGCCCCTCTATGTTCGGCAAAATCAATTCCAAGGGCTAAAGAGCACGGCAAAAAAAACCTATAAATACGAACCCCAATCGCAAAAGACAACGGCCAAACAAGACACAACGCACGGCAGAATAGACCCCAAGACCGAAGGAGCACGGCAAATTAGGCCCCAGGAGCGAAAGAGCATGATATAAACAAAAACACCAGCACGACAGAATAGACCCCAAGAGCTGAGGAGCACGGCAGAATAGGCGCCAGGAAAGAAAGAACATTGCAAAACGCGACCAGTGACCATGAGCATGGCAGAATAGACCGCAAACGCTCAGGAGCACGGCAAGATAGATGCAATAATGCGGCATAATACGCCCCAAAGAAAAAATATGCAAGACAAAAACCAGGAGGAGCACGGCAGGATAAACCCCGAAAGCGAAGGAACACGGCAGAATATGCCCCAAGAGCTAACGAGCACGGCAGAAAACGACCAGGGGCATGGCATCAGAAGCCCCAAGAACAAAGGAGTGTGACAAAAAATGGCCAGGAGCATGGCAGAATTGGCCCGAAGAGCGAAGGAGCACTGGACAAAAAAAACAAGGAGGATTTCAGAACAGACCCCAGGAACGAAAGAGCACGGCATACTAGACGTCAAGAGCGAAAGAGCACGGCAGAACGGCTCAGTATCTGCCTTGTTTTTTTTTTTCGCCGGCCATGCTCCGCCCGATTTTTGTCAAGATGTATGTAGCGAAAGCGCGATTTGTAACACGAGAGGTAGTAAACACGCCACTACAAGATATCATTTTTGTTGGGATGTCGCAGGCGAGACGCGAGTGTTTGAACATATGTCGAACTCGCGGCTTCCCATGTTTAAGGGATGTCTCAGGCGAAACGCTCATTTTTGATGAAATCGATGCTGTGAGCATTTCATTTTTGTAAGGATGTCTCAGGTGTAATCGCCATTTTGGATCGTCTCGAGGGCGTTCCTGGGGGTCAAATTTGGGTTTGTTTGGGGCCTTTGGTGGCCTTCTTGATGCCTTACAAAACCGTTACAGCCCGATGTTACACACATTCATTGTTTCAGGATGTCCCTAGCGAAATCGTCATTTTTAGATGACTGGCTTGAACCATCTAGAAGCCTTTTTCAGGAGCGATCCCAAGACGATGTTTAAACAGCAGTTTTCAAAACGATGTTGTTCGATTTGTTATGTTTTTGAAGATGTCCCTAGCGAAATCACTATTTTCAGCAACCTTACGGCGCTCTTGGAGCCACGCTGTGGCCTTATGTTGCTTCCTGATGCCCTCCTAAAATCATTACGATGCGATGTCGCACGCATCAATTGTTTGAGAATGCCCCTACCGATATCGACATGGTTTGAAGGCTGCCTTGGGCCGTTTGGATTTTTTTTTTTTTCAGAAGCAAAGTCCAAACTATGTTAGAACAACAGTTTTCAAGTCGATGCTGGTGTATGTTTTCACTGTTTGAGGATGTCCCTGGCGAAATCGATATTTTCGGAAGTCCCCCAATCGCCATGACAGCTATAGTGACGTGCTTTTTGGCCTCTCCTTTCGTCATATTGAGGTACTTCGGGAACGATATCAAGACGACGTTGAGGACATCTCATTTTTCTGAGGATGTCCCTATCGAAGTGCAAATGTTCTGCCGTGCTTTTCGTTCTGGTCCGCCGTGCTGCCGCTCGTTTTCTGAGGATGTCCTTAGCGAAACCGCAATTCTTACCATAAGAGTTAGTTAAAGACTTCAGTCGTCATCTCATTTTTCGAGGATGTCCCAAGCGAAACGCAAATTTTCACAGACGGCGAAATTTCGCTGTCATCAACTTTTCGAGGATGTCTCGAGCGAAACGCTTGTTTTTGTTAAACGCGATGTCGCGAATATTTCATTCCTGTGAAGATGTCTCACGTAAAATCGCCATCCCGAGGAATCCGCTAAGCCTGTATACCGTGCGCCCCGCCACCCCCTATAGTTAAGAGATCTCTTACTGATATGAGGAGGATTCAGCCAAAACGTCCAGCTCGCTTCTCGTTCCTCGAAGACGCTTCCCGTCATCCGCCGACCCCTTGGGGATCATCGGCGCGTGAGATGCCCCCCCTCCCCAACCCCTCCCCCGGGAGCCCGGCCCGGTCGATTTGGAGGGGGGGGGGGGCCCGACGAGCGACTCAGGGGCTCTTTTGGGCCCAAGAAAGCCTAAAGACTTAAAGATGGGCCAAGAAGGCCCCAAGAGGCCTCCAAGACAGCCCACGAGGGCCCCGAGATGCCAAACCAGCGCTCCAAGACGCCCAAGATGACCCCAAGACGGGCCAAGAGGCCTCGAAGACGGCCCAAGAGGTCCCAAACAAGCCTCCCAAGAGGGCCCCGAAAAAAGGCTAAAATTCTTGTTTTTTTCCCATTGTGTTGTTCTTTGCGTTTTGTCTTTTCGCCTTTTCGGCTTCCCGACGCTCCAAGACGGCCCAAGAGGCCCCGAAGACAGCCCCAAGACGGCCCAAGAGGCCTACAAGACGGCCCCAAAACGGCCCAAGATGGCCCCAAGACGGCCCAAGAGGTCCCCAAGACGGCCCAAGAGGGCCCCAAGACGGCGCCAAGAGGGGCCCAAGGGGGCCCAACAGGTCCCCAAGACGGCCCAAGAAGAGGGCCCCAAGACGGCACCAAGAGGGGCCCAAGAGGGCCACAAAAAATTCAAAACATCTACCTTTCCGCCCTCTGGAGCCCCAAGGGGGCCCCAAGAGTGCCCCAAGAGGCCGCCGCAGGCTTCCAAGAGGCCCCCAAGACGCCCCTAGGAACCCCCAAGAATGACACTTTGAGACCCCCCTCACCCCGCCCCTACCCGGAGACGCACACGTACACCACAAAGCCTGCATCTGCAACCGGACTGCCCAGGGCAGTCCCCGCAAAAAAAAAAAAAACAAAAAAAATGGGATGCACAAAAACATACTAGTACTAGATGTTATCCTTGGAGGCGCGCGTCCGACCCAAACATGTAGTATACCCATCTTGTAGTATATCGTTTCCCGAGCGGTGTGGCCGGGATGCGCCCGCCACGACGCATGTACTATAAGATTTCTCGGTGCGCGCATCGCCCCCGGGGGGCGACGCACATATAGTATAAGTATGTTGGGGGGACGCCGAAAAAACGACGCACCCGAACAAAGCACCCCAGGGGGTCGGCGGTGTGGCGTAAGCCAGAGAATCGCTAAGCCGAAACCTGGGAAAACTACGAAACAACTATGGGACAATCTGTAGACAAAGAAACTACGGAACAACTCGAAACAAACTTTGAAGAACAAACGATTTAAACAAACTCTGGAGCAACTCTAAACGACTGACAACTCAACAACAACTTTGGAAACAAACTCCAAACAATTTGAAACGCTTGAAAACTCTGAACAAACTTTTACGAAATCCTGTTAAAAAACCACTTACAAAATATGTAATCATTAGAAAAACTCTGGGGGGGGGGAACTTATGGGTTTGAGCTTTTCCCGGGTTTGAACCTCAGGTGTTTCTAAATCTCTTGTGGATTTGATTTTTCCCAGGTTTCGGCTTCAAGATTTTCTGTCAGTTCTTATGTGTTTGAGTGTTCCCCAGGTTTTGTGTTTGCGATGTTATCCGGTTGTCTTGGGTTTTGAATTTCCCATTCAAGATTATTTAGCATGTGTTTGGAGTTTGAGTTTCCGGCCGAAGATGTGTTGAAGATTTCGGCAGGTTTTCCTATGGACCGCCTGTAGTCAATTTGCGACACTTACCCCAGTTCTTCTTGGCTCCGCACTTTGGGCAATCCCAGGCCTGTGGTCCTCCGCCACTTGCGTCGCCAACGCCTGGCTGACCACCTCCTCGCCGCCCGCATCCGCTGCATCCTCTGCCGCCGCCGCCGCGCGCGGCACCTCGAGCTCCACCACCACGTCCTGCCATTGGTCGAGCCCGCCGCAGCTGGGCCCCCAATCGGGCGACTGGGGCCGGGTGTCGGAAAGGAAATGGAATGAAAGACCTGTGGCCGCAGGCCTCGCTGAAAACTTGGCCGATTTGGAATCTGACCCAAGAAGTGACGCGACGGCTAGAGCCAGCCACATGGGACCAGATAGTGTCCTGATCGCATCATATTGGGCCAACATGGCTTGAGCCAGAACTGCTACGTATGATGATGATGCTGATGATCACAATCATGATGATCATGAGGGAGAAGGGAAGGGGTGGGAGGAGCAGATGGTCATAGTAGTAGTAGTAGTAGTAGTAGTAGCAGTAGTAGTAGTAGTAGTAGTAGTAGTAGTAGTAGTAGTAGTAGTAGTAGTAGTAGTAGTAGTACTAGTAGTACTAGTAGTAGTATTACTAGTAGTAGTAGTAGTAGTAGTAGTAGTAGTAGTAGTAGTAGTTGGTGTTAAAGTCCTCGTGAGGTGGTGTTCATATCGGGCATTTTCCAACGATAGTGCACCCCGTATGTAAAACAAAATCCGCGAGTTGGGGGAGAGGGAAGGTAGTTGTCGTAGGTAGTTGACAATGCTGATGTAGCCGTGCCAATCGTACTCGCAATCGCAGTCGTAATCGTAGTCGGGGATGTAGTCGTAGTAGTAGTAGTAGTAATAATAAGTAGTAGTAGTCGTAGAAGAAGAAGTAGTAGTAGTAGTAGTAGTAGAAGTAATAGTAGTAGTAGTAGTAGTAGTAGTAGTAGTAGTAGTAGTGGTAGTAGTGGAGGTGGTGGTAGTAGTAGTAGTCGTGGTAGTAGTAGTAGTAGTAGTAGTAGTAGTAGTGCTAGTAGTAGTAGTAGTAGTAGTAGTAGTAGTAGTAGTAGTAGTAGTGGTAGTGGTAGTAGTAGTAGTAGTAGTAGTAGTAGTAGTAGTAGTAGTAGTAGTAGTAGTAGTAATAGTCGCGTCGTCGTCGTCGTAGTAGTAGTAGTAGACGAAGTAGTAGTAGTGGTAGTAGTAGAAATAGTCGAAGTCGTAGTCGTACTAGTACTCGTAGTAGTAGTAGTCGTACTACTAGTAGAAGTAGCTGTAATAAGGGTAGTAGTAGTAGTCGTCGACAAAACAGCGGTAGTAGCATAAGTAGTAATAGTAGTAGTAGTAGTAGTAGTAGTAGTAGTAGGGATAATGGTGATCGTAGTCGTAGTCGTAGTAGTATTGGCAGTAGTCGTAGTAGTAGTAGGAATAATAATAAAATGAATAGTAGGAGGAGTATTAGAAATAGTCGTCGTAGTAGTTGTAGGAGTAAAAATGGTAGTAGTACTAGTAGTCGTCGTAGTAATAAGAGTCTTGGGAATAATTGTAGTAGTAGTAAGAGTAGTAGTAGTAGTAGTAGTAGTAGTAGTAGTAGTAGTAGTAGTAGTAGTAGTAGTAGTAGTAATAGTCGTAGTAGCCGTGGTAGTCGGAATAGTCAAATTAGTAGTAGTAGTAGTAGTAGTAGTAGCAGTAGTAGTAGGAGTAGTATTAATAATAAAAGTAGTAATAATAGTAATGTGTCGTAGTAGTAGAAGTAGTAGTAGTAGTCGTCGCAGTAGAAGTAATACTAATAGTAATAGTAGTACTAGTAGTAGTAGTAGTAGTAGTAGTAGTAGTAGTAGTCGTAGTAGTAGTAGTAGTCGTAGTAGTAGTAGTAGAAGTAGTAGTAGTAGTAGTGGTAGTAGTAGTAGTAGTAGTACTAGTAATGTAGTAGTAGTAGTAATAATAATAGGAAGATGTGATGGCCGTGGCGATGATTATGATGCTGCTGACGATGGTGCGGTAAGAAGATTCAGGCAACGATTCGTACGTTCCCCGGTGATAATGAAGTTCGGGCCTGCCGCTTTCCTTCGTCGACAAAAGCTGCGTTTGCCGGACATTACCAACACTCAAACCTTAAGGTGGGAATGCTTGATCATCCGGGGCATGCGGTTAGGCGGGCGCAGCGGGTGGGCGACAGGGCGCCAGCAAGATCACTCAGCGATCGAGGCCATTTTCGCGTGTAATCGTGCGGGGCAGAGGTCGGAACCCGTGACATGGGAGCACGAGTTGAAGAGCTGCCCTATGTATCTGGAATCGTAAGTATGAGAATTTGAATCGGATATGCACGCCAAAATTGGAGATATGAAATCTGAAATCAAATAGACGACCATGGAAGACAGAGTCGGAAAGGCTGGAGCTGGCGTCGGAAATCGACCCTGTGATTCCGCTGTGATTCCGAAGTCGTAGACGTGGGCGTCGGAAAAGAGGAAGCGGGACTCGAAGACCAGAGTCGGCGACGTAGGAGCTAGAGTCGGACAGGTGGGAGCTGGAGTCGGAGAGACAAACATTGAAACTGGACTCGGAAAAGCACGTCGGACAAGAGTCGGAGAGATGACCACTCTAGCAGCCGGAGTCGCAGACGTGGGAGTTTGAAAGGAGAAGGCTATCGTCCGATGTTTAGGCGAGCCACTGCGAACGTGGCTGGCCAGCTCAGATGCCCGTGGAGTGATTGAAAGTAAAATAGGCATGGCGTAAATGGTTGGCCTTGAAATTAACATCGACGAGGCGGGCCTCATACGGGCACTGCGCCAAAATCTGCTAACATCACAATGGGCAGAACCGACGTCGTACTCCACTGCCAACGTCTCCGCGGCGATCAGTCTCAAGCGATGCATCTCTGCGAAAAGAATTCCTCCTCCTCCTCCTCCTACTCCTACTCCCCTCCGTTCACCCGCCCCTCCCATCTGGCCAACGGACGCCAGGGCCGCTGGTACATCCCAGAACCTCCAAGAACCCCTTACACCGTGTCGGACCCGCCCCCAAAATCCTACGTACATGGAGTGTCTTAGAATACCCTTCCTGGCTCCAGCCTACCCTACGGAGCCTGCTCGCCCAGCCCCCTCGCCTTGGAGCGAGGGCGGGGGGGCTGGGCACAGGCTCCGCTGCCTAGGTTGAGGGGCTTCTCAGGGCTGTTGTCCAGCAACTGCACATCTTTTTGCCCCCCGCCGAAACTAAGGCGGACGAATAGCCGCAGCAGCACAGCAACAGGAGGAAACAGGGGCAGGACAAATATTCGGAGAAGCTGAACAAATTGTGTTGGGGATTCTCCACGGATCGCGCCGATTCTAGAAGGTCTTATCGCCCAGGGACGAAGTTTCTGCATGAGCAGGAGGAGTTGGGGAGGGCAGGAGAAGGGAAGGAGAGGACAAGTGAGGGGAAGGGGGGAGCGCAGAATGACAGGGGCAGGGATACTTTACCCCCTCGTCTTCCTCCTCCTCCTCCTCCTCCTCCTCCTCCTCCTCCAAGTCCCTTATCATGTCGCACTTCCTCCTCCTCTTCATCCTCCTCATCCTCCACCCACAACCTTTCCACGCTACCTGCCCCGTGAAACTTCCCCTGTTCCCCCTCCCCGACCTCCCTTCCACCTCCTCCTGCCTGGCCCATGGAACATCCCAGAACCACACGAAACAACCTCGAACTTCCTACGGCCTCGACTATTCCTGAACGTCTTCCCTCTCCATACCCTTTCTCCCCCTCCCCCTCCTCCTCCCCCCGCCTTCCCTCCCCCTCGCGTTTCCCCATCCTGCTTCACCTAGCGGGAAAGGGGGCAAAATGCCTGGCCTCTGGCATCCCGGAGCTCTCATCGCTGCTCGAGCTCAACTGGCGCTCCTGGGGCGCGCCCGGGTGGGCGCCGACTGTGCGGCAACTGCTCGGAGGTGGGGGAGGACCAGTGTAAACGCAAGGCGCATCAACGATGTTGCAGTCAATCCTCCCTCCCAGTGGCTCCTCATAAATAAAATCTGCAGAACATCGTGACAGCCGCGTCCTGACACTCCTAAATCGCGCCAGATCGCAATTCCTGGGCCTTCAACACCGCAAATCAACGGGACTGTTGCGTCCTGAACACAATTCCTGGGACATCGATCATGCGAATTCCTGAAAGTGTTGTGGAACTCTTTTGCGGTGGTGGCGTAACTAATGTTTATACCCCGCGGATCAGGGTAGAGACGCGGTTATCTGTCCTATGTTGCTGTTGGCAATCGTGCTGATCTCTGTTGCACAGCTGGTCCCAATCGCAGACGCGGGTGTTGTCAACGCATCGCTGCCGCTCTCTGTTGCGCTGCTTCTAGTACCAGTCGAGGTGCCTCAGTAGCGTTCCTGGCCCAGCTCGCGGAGGTCGGCGCAGAGGTGTTGCTCTCCATGCTACTGCTACCTGTCCCTGTCGGGCTGCCTTCTGTTTTACTCCTGGCCCCCATACGGACGTCAAAATGGAGCCGCGGCTTGTACCGTACTGTCACTGGGCGGATCCAATCCCGGCGGCCCTCCAGCGTGCGCAGGCACCCCCAAAGGCGGCCGTCCAGATTCCCGTCCTCCCGTGTGCGCAGACACTGTAGGAGGCGGCCGACCAGACCTTCGACGAGGAAACGTAGGGCCACCACCGACTGTCGTGTCCTTCGGGGCGAAGCAGGTCCTTCGGGCGGAAACCGAGGTACGGACGCCACACTCTGATGGCGGCACCAGTCGCATTGCTCCCTGTCGCGATGCTGGTGAGGGCGGGGGCGCACTGAGCGCGAGGGCGCACTGCGTTTTGTTGCTCCTACCTCCCGCCGTGGACCGTCGACCGTGCCACTGAGCGGGGGCGCGGGCGCAGTGGAGAAGCAGAACCGCGTCCCTCGCGCCCGCTCAGAGGTGCGCGCTGGTGTGGTCTGTCGGTTTTTGTTTGTTGTGTCGTTCTTCTGTAGCGGCTGCTTTCGCTGGCCGTCAAGGAGGGCGCGGGGGCAGTTGTGTCGTTTCTCCGCTCCCGTCCCCCGGGCCCGCTCAGCGGAGCCCAGCGATGGGTGTGTTGGTGGCCGTGCTGGGTGGTCTTGCTTCTGTCAGGCTTGCTTGAGCCAAGAGGCTACGGTTGCTTGTCTCTCGCTCGCGTCGTATGCTTCCTGCCCCCCCACGCTCGGGCCTCCGTACTATCATTCATGTAGTCGCTGGGATACGGAAAGAATCGTGGCATCGCCTCGTGACAAATTCCACCATCCCTACGTGACATAATCTCTCGTAGGCCGTGCCCCTAAAGTCTGGAAGGAATCCATATGGAGCTTTCAGAACGAATGCGCGAGGCGCTAATGCGAGAGCCACATTGTGAAACAAACACCCTGCCCTCTTGAAACTGCTGCGAACTTTCAAGACGACTGTGCGAAGCGGTAAGTCGAAAACCATATTTCGAAAACCGCCCGTGCTCCATACTCGAAACTGATGCAGACGAATGTGCGCGCAGCCGAGGCGAGAGCCATATTTGAAATCCCCCGCTCTCCATCCTTGAAGCTGATGTAAGGTGTTAAGGCAAGTATGCGCGGCGCGAAGGCGAGAACCACAATTTGAAAACGACCCGCCCTCCATCCGCGACACTGTTGCAAATTCCCCAGACCGTACTTGCATTCAGGGGTTCATACTTCCCTTCTGGAGAACTGGGCCCGTCTGCGGGCCTGGAGGCCCCGTTCCCGTCCGTCGCCACCCTATCCTTCCCAATCAAAAGCCAGTCTGTTGGCCCAGCGGCACCGTTCATGTCCGTCGCCGCCGCCCCGCTGCACCACCCCCGTTGGACCCCCCTTTCGCATCGAAAACTTCACAGTGCGTGGCAATGCTGTGGATTGCTTTGCGTCGCAGTCTATTGCGTCGCCTTGTTTTGCATGGCTTCGCATCGCATGACGTTGCTCTACCTTGATTTCCATTGCATTGGTTAACATTGCTTTGCGCCACAAAGGTTGCACCAAACGGATTGCACCACCTAGTATGCACCACATCGGTTGCACCACCTAGATTGCACCGCATTGATTGAAAGAAATCGTTGTTTGAGGCCCGTAACATAACATTCCAACCTTCAAGATCAAACATGGAGAGGTCTGACACGAGAAGCCCGGCCTGCCCTACCGCCACGTCTGGGGGAACGACAGGGAGGAGTTAGTATGCAAGCATTACTTGCACTCAGGGTCTCTTATCTGAGGAACTAGGCCCGTCTGCGGGCCCCGCGGCCCCGTTGCCGTCTGTCGCGACCCCACTCTTCGAAAAAACAAACCAATATGTTGGCCCAGCGGCCCGTCCACGTCCGTCGCGGCACCACACAGCTGACACCACATAGCTCGCACCTGTGCATTGCACCATATAGCTTGCACTGCATCGCCACATAATTTGCACCACATCGCCATTTGAAACATCTCCTTTCAAAAGATGACCCTCCACCACCCTGTCCCTCCCGAGGTTATCGGTGCACCTGGGACACTGCAAATCCCAGCACCCCTTTAGGGCATGAGTGGTTTAGAGCGTTTCCTCTTCCAAACCCCGTCTTCCCCTTCTGGGAGGGGGCTTATGAAGGCGAACCATGCCACCCCCACACCCACCACATCACATGTTATATGTACAAAGCTTCTGTCTAGAGCCTGTGGGGCGACGGTCATCGTCAGCTGCATGTGCCCCAAGAAAGGCCACTGGCAACTTGCGAAACATACAACCGCCGACGGCTGGGACAAACGTTATTATAGAAACCAAAACGCGTTTACGAAACACCCAGAACTTGTCAAGAAAAAAACTGCCGCGCACGAAATGGCCTGGGACATGACTCAAATCGCGTCATCGCGCGTGTGGAACACAATTACATACACGCAAAAACGCGGTTATAAAACACGCGAGCACTGTTTTACACAAGCGAAGAAGGGTTTATAAAACGAGTTGTAAAACCAGAAGCGTCGCGATTCGCAGTCGTCGCCGCGGGGGCATGTCGACTAAGTCCGCAAGCGTTCACGAAACAATGCAAAAATCATCCTGGTGGATGTGGAGTGGGTTGTTCTCTCTCGAGTTGACCACTGTTCTCTATGAACAAACACCCCTCCCCCAGGCGACTGGCAGCCAACCAGAACCAATGACACCCCCCCAACCATCCCTGTCAAAATTAGCCTGACGAAGGACCCAACCATATGCACGTGTGAGTACTGCAACTGTGATTCACCTTTTCGGTGGTGACCCCTGTGAGGCAACGAACTGTGCTAGGGGTGTGCCGAAATGAGTGGCGTGGTACACAACGCGAACGAAGACGAACGACACAATGCGGACTGCGCCACGAGAACTTCGGTGGGGCTCCACATGGGGCCACGAAGCGCCGTACTGGGTGAGGGAGACGCATGCGGACTGCGCCACGGGGACCGTGGGTGGAGTTCCCTATGGGGCCACGAAACGTGTGAGGGGTGTGCCGAAATGGGTGGCGGGGACGCATGCGGATTGTGCCACTGGGACATTCGGCTGAGCTCCTATGGGGCCACGAAACGTGTGAGGGGTGTGCCGAACTGAGTGGCGGGGACGCATGCGAACTGTGCCACTAGGACCTTCGGCGGAGTTCCTATGGGGCCACGCAAAGTGTGAGGGGTGTGCCGAAATTAATGGCGGGGACGCATGCGAACTGTGCTACTGGCACCTTCGGCGGAGCTCCTATGGGGCCACGAAGCGTGTGAGAATTGTGCCGAAATGAGTGGCGGGGATGCATGCGAACTGTGCCACTGGGACCTTCGGCGGAGCTCCTATGGGGCCACGAAGCGTGTGAGGGATTGGCCGGAATGAATGGCGGGGACGCGTGCGAACTATGCCAATGGAACCTTCGGCAGAGCTCCTATGGGGCCACGAAACGTGTGAGGGGTGTGCCGAACTGAGTGGCGGGGACGCATGCGAACTGCGCCACTGGGACCTTCGGCGGGGCTCCTATGGGGCCACGAAACGTGTGAGGGGTGTGTCGAAATGAATGGCGGGGACGCATGCGAACTGTGCCACGGGGACCTTCGGCGGAGCTCCTATGGGGCCACGAAACGTGTGAGGGGCGTGCCGAAATTAATGGCGGGGGCGCGTGCGGAATGTGCCACTGTGACCTTCGGCGGAGCTCCTATGGGGCCACGAAGCGTGTGAGGGGTGTGTCGAAATGAGTGGCGGGGACGCGTGCGAACTGTGCCACTGGGAACTTCGGCGGAGCTCCCATGGGGCCACGAAACGTGTGAGGGGTGTGCCGAAATGAATGGCGGGGGCTCATGCGAACTGTGCCACTGGGACCTTCGGCGGAGCTCCTATGGAGCCACGAAGCGTGTGAGGGGCGTGCCGAAATGAATGGCAGGACGCATGCGAACTGCGCCACTGGGACCTTCGGCTGAGCTCCTATGGGGCCACGAAGCGTGTGAGGGGTGTGCCGGAATGAATGGCGGGGACGCATGCGAACTGCGCCACTGGGACCTTCGGCGGAGCGGGGGCACGAAACGTGTGAGGGGTGTGCCGAAATGAATGGCGGGGACGCATGCGAATTGTGCCACTGAGACCTTTCGGCTGAGCTCCTATGGGGCCACGAAACGTGCGAGGGGTGTGCCGAAATGAATGGCGGGGACGCATGCGAACTGTGCCACGGGGACCCTCGGCGGAGCTCCTATGGGGCCACGAAACGTGTGAGGGGCGTGCCGAAATGAATGGCGGGGGCGCGTGCGAACTGTGGGACCTTCGGCGGAGCTCCCATGGGAACACGAAACGTGTGAGGGGTGTGCCGAAATGAATGGGGGGACGCGTGCGAACTGCGCCACTGGGACCTTCGGCGGAGCTCCTATGGGGCCACGAAGCGTATGAGGGGTGTGCAGAACTGAGTGGCGGGGGCGCATGCGAACTGTGCCACTGGGACCTTCGGCGGAGCTCCTATGGGGCCACGAATCTGGGGGAGGTGTGCCGAAATGAGTGGCGGGGGCGCATGCGAACTGTGCCACTGTGACCTTCGGCGGAGCTCCTACGGGGCAACGAAACGTGTGAGGGGTGTGCCGAAATGAATGGCGGGGACGTATGCGAGCTGTGCCACTGGAACCTTCGGCGGAGCTCCTATGGGGCTGACGCCCCCCCAACCATCCCTGTCAACAAGAATACACAGTACATGTTAGGACAAAATGTTGGGTCTTGCTTGTGGGCCCCGCGAGTACTTCACATTGTTTGTTGGCAGGGGCGACAGGCGTGCCCGCATGTTGCCTGCTGTGAGTAAGGTCCCCATCCATGTCAAAACAACCATTCCAAGAAAACTGTCGCGGCTAGATCTGGATCGTGCGCGGTCACCCCGATATCACTGCCCACTGGTTTTTCATATAAGGACGGGGGGGGTTCTGGCATTCAGGCACGCCAGACACCATCGTGGCCCCTCCGCCGCGATTCTGCATCGGTGTTCGACGAGGATGGGGGGGGCGCGACATGTTTTCCGATGCGTACTCTCACGTGCGCGGGCGCACCTGCCACACTCTGCGCGCACCCCGAACGCGGCGCACATGGCGCGGCTGGAACATGCGGCACACATGGCCGCACAGGGAGCAGGTGCCGCATCTGGCGCGCTAGCCATGTCCAGCACGCTTGGGCTCCAGGGGTGCTTGGCGCACCTGGCACGCGTGGCGCGCCTGGCACGCGTGGCGCACCTCGCCCCAGCGTCGCGCACGTAGGGTCTGTCTTGGTTTCCAATAGTTTCCCATCCATGGACGACCGTTCAACATGCTGAGGCTCGACTGCTACTTCTGTGTTGGGAGGGCGGGAGGGAGTGAGCGAGACAGTGTGGGCGAAGCAGACTTCTTCACCACTGCTCCCTATTAATATGCACCCCCTCCCCCACCCGGCCCGCAGCCAACCCGTAGCAACAAGGACGCCACGATCACCCCCCCACCATCCCTGCCAACATTAGCCTGACGAAAGACCCAACCATATGCAGGTGTGAGTACCGCAAGTGTGATTCACTTTTCCGGTGGTGATCCCTATGAGGCAACAGACCGTGCTAGGGGTGTACCGAAATGAATGGCGTGGTACACGACGCGAACGAAAACGAACAACACAATGCGGACTGCGCCACGGGGACCTTCGGTGGCGCTCCAAATGGGCCACGAAGCGCTGTACTGGGTGAGGGAAACGCATGCGGACTGCGACACGGGGACCGTGGGTGGAGTTCCCTATGGGGCCACGAAACGTGTGAGGGGTGTGCCGACATGAATGGCGGGGACACATGCGAACTGTACCACTGGGACCTTCGGCGGAGCTCCTATGGGGCCACGAAACGTGTGAGGGGTGTGCCAAAATGAATGGCGGGGACGCATGCGAACTGTGCCACTGGGACCGTCGGCGGAGCTTCTATGGGGCCACGAAGCGTGTGAGGGGCGTACCGAAATGAATGGCGGGGACGCATGCGAACTGTGCTACTGGGACCTCCGGCGGAGCTGCCACGAAACGTGTGAGGGGTGTGCCGACATGAATGGCGGGGGCGCATGCGAACTGCGCCACTGGGACCTTCAGCGGGGCCCCTATGGGGCCAAGAAGCGTGTGAGGGTGTGCCGAAATGAATGGCGGGGACGCGTGCGGACTGTGCCACCGGGACCTTCGGTGGAGCTCCTATGGGGCCACGAAACGTGTGAGGGGTGTGCCGAAATGAATGGCGGGGACGCGTGCGGACTGTGCCACCGGGACCTTCGGTGGAGCTCCTATGGGGCCACGAAACGTGTGGGGGGGTGTGCCGACATGAATGGCGGGGACGCGTGCGGACTGTGCCACTGGGACCTTCGGCGGAGCTCCTATGGGGCCACGAAACGCGTGAGGGGTGTGCCGAAATGAATGGCGGGGGCGCGTGCGAACTGTGCCACTGGGACCTTCGGCGGAGCTCTTATGGGGCCACGAAACGCGTGAGGGGTGTGCCGACATGAATGGCGGGGACGTATGCGAACTGCGCCACTGGGATCTTCGGCGGAGCTCCTATGGGGCCACGAAACGCGTGAGAGGTTTGCCGAAATGAGTGGCGGGGACGCATGCGAACTGTGCCACTGGGACCTTCGGCGGAGCTCCCATGGGGCCACGAAGCGTGCGAGGGGTGTGCCGAAATGAATGGCGGGGACGCATGCGAACTGTGCCACGGGGACCTTCGGCGGAGCTCCTATGGGGCAGCGAAACGTGTGATGGGCGTGCCGAAATCCTTAACGCTTCGCGTGTCCCCACCAGCGCAGACTCCCTGGATTGCACGTTGGCTCTGCCGCCCTGGGCGCTGCTCCCCCCCGTCGCCTGATCCGCGGCCTCCGCGCGCGCTCGGCAATTTAGTCGCGGCCGTAGCCCGCCCGCGACCTCCCGCCGCTGGCGCTTCCGCCTGCGGCTGTAAAAAAAAAGTGTCCCCACCAGCCCATCCAGAAACGATGTCCAGGCAAGTTGAAAATATCAGGGAAGTGGGGGAGCAACGAGAGGGACAGCCGACCCGTGCAACAGGTGCGGCGGAAGAGGAGGCCAGATGGATAGATGAGGGGGTGGCGAGGAACCGATCGAAGGAGGGATGAGGAGAATGATGACGCTGGGTGGATGGTTGAATGCCGCTCGGATGCCTCTTGGAAGCCGTTTGGAAGCCTCTTCGGACGTCTTGGGGGTCTCTTGGCGGTCAATGGGGGCTCTTGGGCGTCTTGGGTGTTTCTGGGGGGCCTCTTGAGGCCGCTTGGGATCCTCTTGGGGGGCTCTTGGGGGCCTGTTGGAGGCCTCTTGGGGGTCTCTTGGAGCTTCATGGCGGCCTCTTGGCGCCTCTTGGGGCCATCTTGGAGGAGATCGATCAAACAAGAGGGTGGGGTTAATTAGCCTTCCCCCCCCAAGAGGCCAAAATGGGGCCAAATCGTAATAAAACCGATGATGTTGGCTTCCTCGCCGAGGCCGTTTTGGACGCTCTAACTACCAGCGCCCCCCCCCGTCCAAGTCCGGGGGAAGGGGTTAGGTGGAGGGGTAAACCCCTCCCCGAACGGGAAGAAGGGAAGATGAAAGAGGAAACTCCCGGAACCACCTACGCCCAGAGGGCTGGTGGGATTAATGGCGGGGACGCATGCGAACTGTGCCAATGGGACCGTCGGCGGAGCTTCTATGGGGCCACGAAACGTGTGAGAAGTGTGCCGGAATGAGTGGCGGGGGCGCATGCGAACTGTGCCACTGGGACCTTCGGCGGAGCTCCTATGGGGCCACGAAGCGTATGAAGGGTGTGCCGAAATGCGTGGCGGGGACGCATGCGAACTGTGCCACTGCGACCTCCGGCGGGGCTCCTATGGGGCCACGAAACGTGCGAGGGGTGTGCCGACATGAATGGCGGGGACACATGCGAACTGTGCCACTGGAACCTTCGGCGGAGCTCCTATGGGGCCACGAAGCGCTTGAGGGGTGCGCCGGAATGAATGGCGGGGGCGCGTGCGAACTGTGCCACTGAGACCTTCGGCGGAGCTCCTATGGGGCCACGAAGCGCGTGAGGGGTGTGCCGAAATGAGTGGCGGGGGCGCATGCGAACTGTGCCACTGGGACCTTCGGCGGAGCTCCTATGGGGCCACGAAACGTGTGAGCGGTGTGCCGAAATGAATGGCGGGGACGCATGCGAACTGTGCCACGGGGACGCTCGGCGGGGCTCCTATGGGGCAACGAAAAATGTGAGGGGCGTGCCAAAATGAATGGCGGGGGCGCTGAAACGCATGAAAGAGGGAGGAGGGGGAGGGGCACGGGAGGAGAAGGATGAGGAGACGCGGGGACCGTTTTGTCAAAACGAGGACCCAACAACACAGGTTGGTTGGAAAAAAACCATACAAAACGCACGATGCCTCTACATTTGAAGCATGCGCGGCCGCCCTGCGGCCACTTCGCATTGTTTTTTTACAGAGGCGGCTGTCATCATCATCATCATCATCATCATCATCATCATCATCATCATCATCATCATCATCATCATCCTCATCCTCATCCTCATCCTCATCCTCATCCTCATCCTCATCCTCATCCTCATCCTCATCCTCATCCTCATCCTCATCCTCATCCTCATCCTCATCCTCATCCTCATCCTCATCCTCATCCTCATCCTCATCCTCATCCTCATCCTCATCCTCATCCTCATCCTCATCATCATCATCATCATCATCATCATCATCATCATCATCATCATCATCGTCATCATCATCATCCGGAGCGCCACGGATCGGCGGCACTGGCCAGAGGCCGCTACAATCCCACCTACCTTTTGGGCGCAGGTGGTCGACCGACTGGTTTGACAAATGAATGGCTGCTGTCTTCTTTTCGTTCCCGATAACCTTTCGAAACCTCGGTTCCCGGCGAAACTCCTGCAGCGTCTGCAGTGCCCCGAAGCGCCCGGACCCCCGAAACCTCTGCCATGGGCGCGTCGCCCGGCCGCTCGCGACGCGCGAAGCCGACGAGCTTCCTTGTCGCAAGTGAACCTACAACCGGCACGGCGGTAGTGTGAATGCCCCGGCGTGCACTTTGCATTGCGTTTCGACAAGGATGATTCGGTGCACGCCAGGTTGTCGGCGTGCCATGCCACGCACCTTCTCGCGCATTTGTGTCTCATGCGTGGAGGGGGGGGGGGCGCGCGCGGTGGCCAGCAGCAACAAGCATGCGCTGGGGAGTGCGCAGTAGCAGTAGTTGCGGCGCACGCTGGTGGAGCCCCCATTCGCGCCCAGTGGCTGGCGCACCTGGCGCGGCTGGCACGCTTGGGCCTCGAGGGCGCTGGTGCGTCTGGAACGCGTGTTTTTTTGCGGCGCTCTTACGCGACATGCTGACACCCAGGTCTTACTCATGTGTTGGGAAGGCCGGTGGGAGTGAGCAAGACGGCTTGCGGGCGGGCGGGTAGCTCGACCCCTCCCCCTATCCCCTATGCCCCCGGATCTGGCGGGGATGCGCCGCGAGGTGTCAGATGGTTGTTTGTTGGCTGCAGCGACAAAACGCTGGGCGTGCGAGGCATGGACACCCCGGGCCAGCGCGCCCATCCTGACTGATGACAGAGGAGGGAGGAGCGCGACGGGCAGCTAAATCCGCACAGTGCCACTTGGCGGAAGCACGCGCTTCAGGCGAGCCTCGCACGCGCGCGCGTGCCACTTCGTCGCAGGGGGGGGGGGGGGGCGTCACTCGCAGGATTATTGTCGGACTCAGTGCGGGTTCTAGCTCTTCACCCCCTTCCAATGTGTTGCTACTGATCATGATCAAGACATCGATTCGAGCGTTCAATCCTAGCGCGAATCACTGTAACCCCTGCGCCACAGAGCTCACTGACACCCAGCTCAGCGATGGATGCGCGATGTGCATGCGGCGCGCGGCACGACGGGCAGTTTCACGCGAACCTGCTGACAGCTAGGCTTCGGGCAGCACTCAAAAACGAGTGCGACGAGGGGCCTCCAAACAATCACAGATGGCACCCGTCCTTACATGATCGATCGCCCTCTGGATCGGGACATGTCTCGCGCCTGCTGTACAGCGCCGTTCAAACGCGGTGCGACACTCTCGTGCGACTCATCATGGCGTCCTCATCTATTCCGCCGCCGCTGCCAGCCGAATTGTTGCTTTGATCAAGCAAGGCCGCGAAAACGTGCACAGATGTCGGTTGAGTTCCGCCTTGTCCACAAGCGTAGGCTTACCCTGCAATGAAACGCATCATCTGAGGTTACCGGTTTGGGATCCCTGGCAACGCCCTGGATGTCACCAGCGCATTCCTGGAAATCTCTCGCGAGTCGAAGCCGTACGATCTCAGGCCAATTCAGACGGGTTTCAGACTACCTCCAGACTACTTTCAGACATGGCTGAAAAAACATGCGTTACTACCGGCAATCTGAAACTGGAGACGGGTTTCAAACTTTTTTCAGACGGGTTTCAGATACGGGCCTCCGACGGCTTCCAGACGGCTTCCGTCGGCTTCCGCACGGCATCCGTCGTCTTCCAGACGGCTTTCACACGGTGTTCGGCGTCGTCGCATCGGCCGTCGGCATTGCCCGCTGCTTGCTCGACACCTCGATCAGATCCGAGGCTGAAGATACCAGCACCAGCAGCTCCGGTGCATATACTTACATTGCGGATGCTGGTCTGCCGGCATAAGCTCTGAGCCGAAATTGGAACAGCCCCCCCCCCCACACACACACACACACACACACTAATGCCACCAAAAAACTGAAACATGCCAGGACAACGCGTACCGGGTTGGCTGTCGAGCTCACCCCTGCTAATACGTTGGCCACGGGTCGACCATCTAATCTTGTCGATTGCGCTGAGCATGCTGCCTCATGAGTTGTCGTTGACCTCGGCCCAAAGTTTCTCGATTGATTCCGTGAGCTGCTTGTTCGCTGCAACCAATGCCTCCTCGCATTGGCCCTCTGAGTTCGATTTCTTAAAACCGACCAGCTCAGTCGTGAAGAGCCGCGACAGCCGCTGGTCTGCAATGGTCAGCTCTTTCACCTCGGATGGAGCTGGGGGGGTCGAAAAAAAAAGAAGAGGGTCCTGCCATCCCTGCTTCCTTCCTTCCTCCTCCTCCCTCCTCATCGTCATCGTCGTAGTCATCGCCATCCTCATCCTCGCCATCATCCTCATCCTCGTCACCCCCCTCGCCCCCCTCCTCCTCCCCCTCCCCCTGCGCGCCCGCCATCGTCCGCCCCATCCCCCCGTGCTCATCGCCCGCGTATTCCCCCTTCCTCGCCCGCCGCCCTCTCATCCTCTACCTCCTCATCCTCTCCGCCATCGCCCTTCCCGTCCTCCGTGTCTCACTCCTCCTGGGCGTCCTCCTATGTAGTCCCCTATTCATCCGCCCCCTGACCTCTTCGAGCGCGCGCTGCGTCGGCCGGGCGAGGCCCCCCTCGGCCCCGCCCGAGCGCTTGGCGACCGACAGGGCCCGTGACAAGGCCGCGCCCTCAGACGCGATGGCAGCCTGGGCAGCGCGCGCCTGCCCCGGTGCACCGGTGCGCAGGTTCTTCAGCTAGGGAGGAGCAGCGGGCAAGAGTTTTCGTTTTGTCAATCCGTCCTCCCTCGACCTCTCCTTAGCCTTCCCTCATCCAACGTCGTTTGCCCTCCTCCTCCCCCCTCCCCCCCCGCCCCCATCCATCCCCCTTTTCCCCCATCGTCCTCCTCCTTCGTCCGTGGGCGCAATGGCCCACGTCGTTCTCCATCCCCCTCCTCCGTGAACTCATCCGCTGGCCCTCTTGAAGTCCGCGAGGCCGGACGGCGTCTCGCCCTTCTTGTTGCCGGCCGCCGCCTCCTGATCATCGCCGCCCTGCTCCTCTCTAGCTTTCTTCGCGGCCTCGTCCTTCGCCTTCTTCTTCGCCGCGGCCTTCGCCTTCGCCTTCGCCCGGGCGACGCGGGCCACCGCCGGCGGCGCGTCGCCCCCCTCATCTACCGCGGCAGCGCCCTCTACTGCCTTGCGCTTGCCGCCGCGCGGCTCGGCGGCAGCGCCTGATTTGCCTGCCCGCGCGGCAGGAGCTGGAGCTTCGTCGCGAGCCGCCTGCCCCGGCTTGACCTCAGGCGTCCGGCGCCACTTCTGCTTCTTCTCTGCCACTTTCTTGCGCCTGTCGGACATCCTGCGGGCCGCGCGCAGATACTTGAGCTGCTCAGACCCCCAACGCCGCTCGACTTGGTCAGGGCCCAACCCGACGCAGCTCCGGGCCAAGAGGATCGCCGCGCGAAGGCCAGACATTCTTCCACCTTCCTCCATTGCGATCTTCGCCAGAGGAATGAACTGACCATCTGTGGATTCCACCTTCTCGTTGATCTCGCCTTCCTTGTGCTGCGCCTGCGCCGCCCGCGCGTTGAACTCCTTCTCCATCCAGCCCCGTCTGAATTTGACCTTTGCTGGCCAGCCTTCCACCGCCCTGTAGTCGTCGGCGAGCTTCTCATTTACTTTCTTTGCCCTCCTCCACTTCGCGGCCGCAGGATTGGGCTTTGTCTCGCCCAGGTCGAAATAGAAACTATTTTCCTGCATGGCCCCCCCAAGACTCGATCATGTCGTCGTCGATCTCCTGGTCGCTCCTCCCAGCCTGCTTGCGATCCGCCCCCGCCCATTCAGGGCCCCTCTCTCGAATCTCATGAATCCGCTTCAGCGAGTCCGAGTGGCGCAGCTTGACGAGGCGCTGGGCAGCGAACCCCACGCGCACTTCATTGGTGTCGCCGCCACCGCAGATGTCGTTGGCAATGAAGTTCGCCTCGGCATCGAGCTGCGCCGAGATCCCCTGCTTCGACAGGTCCTTCAGCGGCGCGGGCCCCCCTGGTTCAGGCGCGGCTGCGCGCGGGCGACGCCTTTCATCCCAAAAGCAGCGCGAGCGCAGCTGCGACTGCGGCTGCGGCGTAGCGCCCCGTCGTGCTGCGCGACTGCTGGCTGGCTGGAAGCGCCGATGGTAGTTCCAGCTTCGCCAACTGCGCCGCCCACGTACGGAGGCGCATCCTCGCTGTCGGGGCCGCTGTGCCCTCTGGGGCACGCGTTGACATACTTCTCGCTTGAATTCATATCCTGCATTGCTGCGTCTATGCCATCCTGCGCCGACATAGCCCCCATCGCCGCTTGCGCCTTCCTCTCCGCCATGTCGTTCTCAGCCTGGTCCTCCTTCAGCTTCAACTCCTCGACTTGTTGTTGTCCATCTCCTCGCGCCCCCCATGGTCATCTCGGTCCTCTCCTGAGGCTCCTCCTCCTAATGCGCCTTCTCTTCCGCCTGCTGCTTAGCCGACGCCTCCTGCTTGGCCAACTCCCCCTGCTGAGCCAACTCGCCCTTTTCCTGCTTCAGACCCTCCTTGCGCGCAATCTCGCCAGCATCTGCAAGCTCCTTCTGCTTATGTGCACGTTCCTTCATCTAAGTCTCAATGCCGCCTGAGCCACTCGCTGTGCTGCTCCACCATGCGCTTGGCCTCCTCTTCTTTGGTTGCGTTCGCCGCCCCCGGGCGCCCGGCTGTCTCCTCTGCCTGCTTAGCGGCGGCCTCCTGTCCTACCATCTCCTTCTGCAGCTTCTCATTTATCTGCTTCGCCTCCTCCTGGATCATCGCAAGCTTCCCATCCTCGTCCGGCGACTCGACGATGTGGTCTCGGTTGGCCTCGTTCTTGGACTTCCTGCTATTCCGTCGGGCCTCGTATGCGCCCCAATCATCTAGGCCGCAGCCGCCCACTGGCGGTTCGGACTCGATACCCTCGCTCGACTGTTCTCCAGCCGCTTTAGCCTCGCCAAGTGCTTGATGCACCAACTCCTCGAGCGCGTCCCCTGATGGTCGAGGAGGGTCCGGCACTGTCTGCGCGGCGCCCATCAAAGGCGGCGCTGCCAGCGGAGGCGGGGGCAGCCTCGCCGTCGGCCGCGGCTGGGGCAGCGGCGGCCTTGCCACCGGCCTCGAGGCTGCGCTCTGGCGAGCTGGCGGCTTAGGCAGCGACGGCCTCGCCACCAGCCTCGGGGCTGCCATCGGCCAAGCTGTCGATCTCAATGGCGGCGCTCTGATGCGGCATGTCCTGGCGATTGTTCCCAACCATCCTGTGGTGTTGGGTCCTCGTTTTGAAGAGACGGTGCCCCGCGTTCTCCTTCCTTCCTTCCTTCCTTCCTTCCTTCCTTCCTCCCGCTGCCTCCTCCCCCCTCCCATCATCATCATCATCATCATCACCAACACCCATTTCGGCACACCCCTCACACGCTTCGTGGCTCCATAGGGAGCTCCACCGAAGGCCCCAGTGCCCGCGGCCGCATGCGTCCCCCACACCCATTTCGGCACACCCCTCACACGTTTCGTGGCTCCATAGGGAGCTCCACCGAAGGCCCCAGTGCCCGCGGCGCATGCGTCCCCCACACCCATTTCGGCACACCCCTCACACGTTTCGTGGCTCCATAGGGAGCTCCACCGAAGGCCCCAGTGCCCGCGGCCGCATGCGTCCCCCACACCCATTTCGGCACACCCCTCACACGTTTCGTGGATCCATAGGGAGCTCCACCGAAGGCCCCAGTGCCCGCGGCCGCATGCGTCCCCCACACCCATTTCGGCACACCCCTCCACGTTTCGTGGCTCCATAGGGAGCTCCACCGAAGGCCCCAGTGCCCGCGCCCGCATGCGTCACCCACACCCATTTCGGCACACCCCTCACACGTTTCGTGGCTCCATAGGGAGCTCCACCGAAGGCCCCAGTGCCCGCGGCCGCATGCGTCCCCCACACCCATTTCGGCACACCCCTCACACGTTTCGTGGCTCCATAGGGAGCTCCACCGAAGGCCCCAGTGCCCGCGCCCGCATGCGTCACCACACCCATTTCGGCACACCCCTCACACGTTTCGTGGCTCCATAGGGAGCTCCACCTCGGCCCCAGTCCCCGCGCCGCATGCGTCACCCACACCCATTTCGGCACACCCCTCACACGTTTCGTGGCTCCATAGGGAGCTCCACCGAAGGCCCCAGTGCCCGCGGCCGCATGCGTCCCCCACACCCATTTCGGCACACCCCTCACACGTTTCGTGGCTCCATAGGGAGCTCCACCGAAGGCCCCAGTGCCCGCGGCCGCATGCGTCCCCCACACCCATTTCGGCACACCCCTCACACGTTTCGTGGCTCCATAGGGAGCTCCACCGAAGGCCCCAGTGTCCGCGGCCGCATGCGTCCCCCACACCCATTTCGGCACACCCCTCACACGTTTCGTGGCTCCATAGGGAGCTCCACCGAAGGCCCCAGTGCCCGCGGCCGCATGCGTCCCCCACAACCATTTCGGCACACCCCTCACACGTTTCGTGGCTCCATAGGGAGCTCCACCGAAGGCCCCAGTGCCCGCGGCCGCATGCGTCCCCCACACTCATTTCGGCACACCCCTCACACGTTTCGTGGCTCCATAGGGAGCTCCACCGAAGGCCCCAGTGCCCGCGGCCGCATGCGTCCCCCACACCCATTTCGGCACACCCCTCACACGTTTCGTGGCTCCCACCGAAGGCCTCAGTGCCGCCGCCCGCATGCGTCACCCCCACCCATTTCGGCATTTCTCGCACGGCAGGGTCATCACCACGGTGGCGTGCCAGGGGCGCACCATGCGCGAAGGCGACGGGGCGGGGGAACGGCGCTCCGGGGGCGGCCAGACCTCCGGGGCGCGAGCAGTCCGCGGCCAGACCATCTCTCGGTCCTGTGGACTCTCGCCCTGGGCCGTCGGCTGCCCGGCGCGCTGCTCCCTCGGTCGACGTCGCCAGGCGTGATCCTGGATTGCGGCCGCCACGAGGTAGGGAACGGCAAGAAGGAGGACGACGACTGGTGGCTGGAGCTCTACGTGCTGCTCTCGCGCGCCACGCGCCACGAGGACCTCCTGCTCATGCGGGCGCCGCGCATCGAGTTCATCCTGGCAGGGCCGCCGCAGGGCTTGCGGAAGCAGCTGGAGCAGTTTGCGGCGCGCACGAAGCGGTGCAGGAGGGAAGCGACGGCCCTCGCCAGGGAGGTCGGCTTCACCGAGTTCATCCGCAAGGCCTGACCTGAGGAGCGTCTCCCCCGAGCCGCGCCTTCTCTCGACTGCCCGACTAATTGTTTGGCCTCGCGCCGCGGACGACCCGCGCGCGTCGCTGGGACCCTCTCGGGGCGACCAGCGCGCGTCGCGGGAACTCCGTGCTGCGGGGGGCCCGGCGCCTCGTTCGCCCGTCGTCGCTCTGCCCAGCGGTCAGAGACTTGCCCGCCATCAGCCAGCCAGTTAGCTAGTCAGCTCTCTCTGCTTCGCGCAGCGGACGACCCGCGCGCGTCGCTGGGACCCCGCCCGGGGCGACCAGCGCGCGTCGCGGGGACCCCGCGCTGCGCTGCGCCCGCAGCCTTGGATTTTGGAGTGCGCGGGCAAAGAGGAAGGAAAACAAGAGCCGAAAGCGGGCGCGATCCTCGCAAGAGGCGTGCCGACATGGGCGTCGCGACGCGCGGACGCTGCCGTCGGGGTTCCCGCGGAAGCTGCCTGCAACGGCCACGCCCAGTGTCACGTGTGTTCGGACAGGCATGCTCGACACGTACACTAGGCGGTTCCATGATCGCATTCATGCAAATATATTCACTCGCGCGCAGACCCATTCATACTCAGATTCCCTCGCGCTCTGACTCACCCGCGTTCTTTCTCTCGTAATCGGATCTATCGTATTCCTTTGCGTTGTGTACCCCGCCACATTTCGGCACACACCCCATGCGGTTCGTGGCCCCATAGGGAGCGCCACCGAAGAAGATACTCACAATTGCGATACTCACAACTGCATATGGTTGGGTCCTTCGCCAGGATATTTTTTTAGATTGTTTGACGTCGCCGTGCGCTCCTCCCATCGCGCGCCTCCTTGTCGCCCTGCTCCTCTTCCGTTCTCCTCCCCCTCCCCCTCATCCCACTCTTCCCCCCCCCCCCCCCCCCCCCCCCCACCCCCCCTCATCTCCCTTCACCCCCCCCCCCCCGTGCTCCTCATCTACGCATGTGCCCCTCTCCCTCGTTACCTCCTCCGCGTCTAACGTCTTCGCTATTGCGCGGTCTGCCCCCCCCATACTCGCCCTGACGTCGCTTGCCTTCAAATCTCCTCGCCCCCCACGTCGAACGACCCCTCCCCCACGCGCCCCTCGCCCCCCTTATCCCGCGTCGTGCGGCGCCAGGTCGCCGCGAGCAGCTTGGCGCCCGATCGCCAGCGCTGTCGGGGACTCGACGGTCACGCACCGCGACGTGATATCGTGAAGCTTAGGTTTCGATATCTTCTCCATGAAGACTAGAACAACCAGTGGCTAGGGGCGCGGCCCCAGGCGGTTTCCCCGGCCCCGACGCGCCCAACCCTCCAGACACCTCTGATCTCCCAAGACTGTTCACAGTCCCTCATCCAGGGTAGGCGCATCTGACACCCCAAGTCAGCCCCTTCATTCAGGGGCAGGCGTAGAGGGAGGGGGCGGGCGAGAGAAGGACGGGGGGGGAGAAGGATAACAATGGGCAGGGGTAGCAGGAGGGGGAGGGCCACGAGGAGGGGGGGGGAAGGAGGAGGAAGAGGGGGGCGATGGGGGAGGACGACGACTACGAATATAACGCAAGCAACGGGAGGGCGGCCATGTCGGGCAAGGCCCGGACTCATCTCGAGCGCCAAACTGTTCCGCATGAACTATCGGGCCGACTTTTAGGCCGACGGGATCGGCGGGCAATTCCGCCCGAGCTGCGCGAGCGAGCGGCGCGAATGTCATCGCCAAAGTGGGGGAGAACGGAGAATGAGGAGGATGGGTTGACCGCGACCCCCCCCCCCCCCTCAGCGGCCACCGGATCTGGGCTGGGGGGACTAGACGACGAGGGGGGAAAGTAATGGAGCTGGGGTAGGGTTGAAGGGTGGGGTTGAAGGGGGGAGTTGCGCGATGGGGGGTGGGCGTGGGGGGGAGTTCGCGGTCGCGCATTCCCCCCCCTGTTCTCCCCCCCCCCCCCCATCGCCGCCTGAGCCGGTGCGCGCCCTCGCGGCGCTCGCGCAGCTAGAAGAGGCCATCGCCCACGAAGCTGTCCTCGTCGCACTGCGATGGAGCTGACTGCTGCGGCGGGGCCGCTGGCTGCGGCGGCGCTGCTGGCTGCGCCGGGGCTGCCTGCTGCGATGGGGCCGCCTTCTGGGGCCGCGTCGGTGAAAGCGACGCCTCGTCATCAGCATCATCACCATGTGCAGCGCCAGCCGTCGTCTTCTGCGGCGCGGCCCCTTCTGGAGCTAGCGCTGCTGCGCTCGGCCGCCTCTTCAGCGCCCCCCCCTTGGCATCGTCATCGTCGTCGTCAGATACGGCGCCCACCTCAGCCTCAGCCTCAGGGCTAGTGGCGCGCTTCTCGCCCTCCTCGTCTTCGCTGGGCCCAGGCCCCTCAGTCTTCGCAACTGTTTGCTTATTTCCATCGTCGGCTCGCAAGCAACTGGCCCCCTCATATTCGTCGTCGGTTGCTTCTCCGTCATCAAGGCTGCCTCGGCCTCCCCGAGCTGATCTCTTGTGTTCTCCTGCTTGGCGTACTGCTTCGCGAACTGAGTGGACAGATCCTCAGCCTCCTCTGCGACGCAGTGCACTTTCATGGCGAGCTGAACGACCATCTGCATGCTCTCTCCAAGGAACTTCTCCCACAGCGCCAAGCGTGGCTTCCCAGCCCTGGCGCGTGGAGTCGTCCGCGCTCGTGAGTCGTTCTGGCCAGTGCCCTCCCACAAGATGTCGTGCAATGTTTCCCGTGCCGCCCCCTGCGGATATCTCCCGGAACTCCTTCGCCGCGAGCTACGCGATGGCCCAGAGAGGGCCGTCGTCCCATTATGCAACCATGTTTGAATCATCATCTGCGCCCTTCGGGATCTTCAGCGGATTGGCCCACTGGGCGTTCACCTTCAGCTTCTCGCCCATGCCCCCCTGCCTCCTGCGCGCCGCCCCCAGGAAGGGCGGGCGGGGAGTGGTGGGAGGGACTGGAGATGATGGCGAGGAGGAGGGGGGCGGGGGGGGGCGAGGCGGGGGGGGGAGGGGAAAAGAGGGCGCGATGGAGGAAGGAAGGACGCGGACTCGATGAAAAAGGGAAGGGGGGGGGGGGGGCTCCACTTCATCTCGGGGCGGGGGGGGAGATGGCCCTCTGGCGATTTCAGAAGCGCCGCCATCCTTATCCTCCCCCCTCATCCTTCTCCTCCCCCCCCCCCCCCTCCTCGACCTTCCCCCCCCCGCCCGTCGGGGGCTGCTCGCGCGGTTGAATGGCCCATGCTGGATTGGTGGAAATGGAACTTCGCATGGGGTGAGTGGGAGTGCGAACGGGCCAGGGGTGGAGGGAAACACTCCACCACTTGCCCGTTCCTGTATTTCGCGGCTCCAATCCTTCCCATCGAGGGGCCCACTTCCACGCGCAATCGCCTCGCGGAAACCTGAAATGAGCCCGCTGACCTCGTCGAGGGCGTCGCCGTCCACGGGGTCCTCGAGCTCGACCGCGCATTCGATCGTGGACGGTGTCGGGACGCGCGATTTGAATAAGGATTCCAACATCTTGTCTAAGCCAGCACCATCGCATACAGCTTGCTTCCCCTGCTTGCTGGCCGATCCTGCCGTCGCGCAAGAGAAACTGCTCGAGCCCGAACTCAAACGAAGCGCGAGTTCTTTCCCATCTCACATCCTGCGCGCTCTCCCCTCCCTCCCCCCCCCCCCCCCCCCCCCGTATATCCCTCTTGCCTTGTCCCCCCCGCCTCTCCTGCCTCTATCCCGCCACCCCCCCTTCCTCCCCACCCCCCCCCCTCTCTCCGAATCCCCCCCCCTTGGCTTGAGGGGAGCCCCTGCAAAAAAAATGAAATGAGGGGAATCTAATTTTATCTTCTCATAAAAAAATAACTGATGATATCGGTAGGCGCAATCTTGTCATCCATGGCGGAAATTGGGCCAGGCGCAATTTCAGTCGAGACGCCCTCGCGTTTTGCAGGCCGCCGCCGTTTCACTGGGCGCGCCCTCGCAAGCCCGCGAGGAATGAGAAGAGGGGTGGAGTTCTGAGGACGAGGAAGAGGAGCCCTGTAAACGAAGGGGGGAGTTGAGTTGTGACGGCGAAGCACAATAATATTTCAGGTCGAAGAAGAGGAGTTATTTGTTTCTTTGGTTGCGGTTGGATAATGGAATACACGATCATCTAACTTACGTGGGAAGAAACGGATAGAACATGGATAGATTTGGGCTGAGCGGTATCTATCCTGATAGATCCGGACGTTGCGGATATATCAGTTAGAACCGTGGAACCTCAGGGCAGGGCTTTGATCTGGTCCCACGCGCTGGGGCCTGCCAGCGCGTAGGTGACCCCCGTCTCGTCCGATGCTCTGTTCCCCGCGCATGGCCGTCTGGACACGACCAGGTCAGCGACGATGTCCCTCGCCGCCGTGGCGAGTAGGGCAATGGGAAGAGCGGGCGGCCCGTGCGCCTTCGGTGCGTCGTCCGGCGGACGGCGGGCCAGTAGGGGCGCCCAGCGCCCGTGCGTGATCAGCGGCGCCTGTCTGATTGTGTCACGTCGACTCGGGGGCGGCGGTGGGTCTGGCTGCGACGGGGCCGAGTCGGTCGGGTCTGAAGGATCTGCGCGGCCTCCGCCATTGCCGGGGCCGGCGGGGGGCTCGTCGACATCCATGCCGGTGTCGTCGCCTCATAGTGCGTTCCGTCACTCCTGTATGCAAGCGTGGATCTTCCCCATGCCCCCGACAGTCACGTGCGCGCGCGGCCTTCTGGGGGAAACGAATTGGGCGCGCAGGCAGTCCAACTCGGGGCCGAGCCTTCGAACCGCTTCGGCTGGTTCGTCCAACCTGATGTCTGGCCCGAGCGGCGGGATGGCGCCGTCTCGGAGCTGCAACAGGTCAGGGAGGACCTGTGTCGATGCGGCGTCTGCATCGTGGACTTGCCCGGGAAGCCTTACGGCGACGCCTCCTCGAGAATATGCGCGGCGCTGCGGGCGTCGGATGGGCGTGGATCTGCCTCCCACCCTGAACGCTGCAGGCTGACTGTTCCGCTACTGCCTGAGGCATTCGCAATGGAATCCGCATCCGCAAGGGATCAGGACTTCGGCTGAGCCCATCAGTTCGCCGCTGCAGCACAGGCAGACTGGGTTGTCGTCTATTCCCAGGACGGCACGTGCGCGGGATCCCCCCCCCCACCCAGGAAGTCTGGCGGCGCCCCCTGGAGG
>CAUYUJ010007336.1:0-7500 GCA_963575745.1 Prorocentrum cordatum
CCCACCTTCTCCGACCCCATCTGGGAGGCTTCTGACCCTGCGGCGGCACGCAAGAGTGGCCCTTCCGCCGCAGTGGCCCCTGGGTGCGCGGCCTTCGGTCAGAGAAGGAGGAGAGGTACCGCTACCGCACCCCCCTTTTGCCCCGCTCTCGCTCGCCTGCGGCCTCCCGGGGAGGCCCTCGCCGCCACGGCTGGCCGGACCTGCCTCGAAGCCCTGGTCAGACTGCGCCCTCGGAGAGCTCCGGGGAGCAGCGGCCTCGGTACCTTCGGGCTTCCCCCGCAGTGACCTCTGGTGCGCTGCTTTCGGGAGGCACGGGGAGGGGAGGGGGGCCACGCCCCGGCACACAGGCGGCTACCGCCGCATGCCATGCCGCGAAAGACAAGCCGCTCCCCAAAGGTCACTCTCGCCCAGGGTCACACTTGCGTGCCGCCGAGCTCTGCGGCCATCGGCCTTGGCGAAGGCAGGCGCGGGCGGAGGAGGCAGCGGGAGGGCTGGTCAGAGGAGGAACGCATCGATGCTGGCACCATCCGCCCGCTCTCGCCCTCCTGGGGCTCCTGGGGGCTCTCGTCGCCACGGTTCTGGCTTCGCCTCGGGGGTCCTGGTCTGAACGCGCCCGAGGGGAGGTCCTGGGAGTGCTGGCATCGTTCTCTTCTTGGCCTCCCCCGGACGCAGGCGGAGGAGGCAGCGGGAGCACCGGCGGAGCACCTCCACGTCTGGCACTCGGTCTGCAGCCAGGGAGGCGTGTGCTTCGCAGGGGATGTCGACCGGGCTTTCCAGGGCAGGGCTCGGCCTGCGCGGTGCTTTCGCGATCTCGCTGGCCGCCTCCGTTCTGACTTCGTCCCGCAGCAAGGGCGGATGGGAGACAGGGCGGGAGAGAGCGGAGACAACACGAAAGCGAGCACACCGTTTTGGTCGAGCCCTGCTCCAGGGCCTCGCTCCCCAGGGCTTCCGCAGGAGCTCCTGCAGCGCCAGGGGCGTCGCCTGCACCATCCGCCGCGCACGGGGCCTGCCGGAGCGGAGATCTGCGGATGGCCCGGGCGGTCTCTTCCACCCCACCGCATGCCCAGCATCGACATTCGCACATCTTCGTCGCTCTCCTGCTTCAGCTCCTCCTCCTCCTCCTCTCCCTTCCAACTCTTCCCTCTCCTCGTCGTCCGTCTCCTTCTCCCTCTGTGCTCGTGGGGCTCCTGCAGTGGATGGCGCGGCCTGTCCCAGGCGAAGGCCGCAGGGGAGCGCGGAGGTGCGGGATGGTGTGGGTAGCATTGGGAGCAAATGCTGGCTGCGTCCTGTCCCTTGCGGACCGCTCCAGCATGGCCAGAACGTTGGCCCGCCTCCTGCTTTCCCAGAGAAGGGTCGCCAGGGGAGCATGATCGAGGGGCCTCACCAGGAACCACCCGCTTGGCAGTCGCCTCCGCTCCGCCTCAATGGCAGGAGCTACATACAGGTCGTCGGCCCAGCGAGCCAAGAAAGAGCCCACTGCAGAGGGATTTGTACGGACCGCTGCCGCTGTGCTCCAGGCCCATCCGAATACCTCTTCCGAGATTTCGTGCGGCACAGCGGGGGCCCATGCCAGGAAGCACCCTGCTTTCCTCCAGGGTGCCCTGGGTTTTTTGGGTTTCGATGGTTTTGGTTTTGCAATGGAAAGCGTGACGTTCTCGCACCAAAAATCAATGGACGTCCTGGGGTCTCAGGGTTGGGTTTCTTGTGGACGGATTCTTGTGGACTGGCCCCCTCTGCACCTCTCCTGGGACGGCCTGGCACGCATGCCGCGAACATGGAGAACATCGCGCGGAAATGAGCAGGGCCGTCTTTTGTGCGGCGCGTGAACTTTACTACCATGTATCTGATGCTCGGTCCCCGCCCAGTTTCGTCGCGTCTTGGTTCGGCACTTCGCTTGGACAGGGTTGTTGCTTTTGCTCTCCCCGTCTCCTTCCTGTCGTTTTCGACACCGTGTTCGAGGCACACGTGCACGCAAGCGACCTTCCACGAAAACACTCACGCGCACACGCGTGCACGTGCAGGCGCATGCGCACAAGCATGGCTCACACGCAGACGCACACGCGCACGAACTTGTACACGCACGCGCTCTCGCTCATACACGCCGCCCGCTTTTCACATGCACAGCGCAAGTGCACTGTTTAACCTTACTACTTCATGCTGAAGCGTCTGATCCTTTCATATAGCTCGTGTCCACGGCCGGCTGAGTGACACACCGTCTATCAAAATGTGTTCGGATTTAGCATTTTTCCTGTTGGGTTTTCCTGTGCGGCGTAGCTGGCTTTCGATCAAGACAGTTCAGCTGGAAGAGGTGGGACGGGCACGTGGCAACTAGCCATGGTTAGCTCGCAGGGCCGTCTTGCCAAGCCACACTTTTTCTCCCCCCTCTTGTAATGTGCCACATGCTCCGTACTTTGATATCTAACCCTGAGCCTGTTCGATCAAAACATGGATACGTACCCCAACTTGGCATTCGAGCGGTCTGGTGGCCGCCAGCCGCCAATATGTAGCGCGGGTCTGCGGAATGGAATTCAGCGACCCCGATCAGGAGTTCCTTCGTAATGAATCGACGATTCAGTGGTCTTCAATGTATGTCATGGACCGCCGTTATGTGGCAAGCTAGGCTTTGCTATGACATGCTGTGCTACGTATGTTGTTCCGAGCAAAGGTCCACTTTGCTGTGATGTTCTGCGCAAAGGTACAGTAAGCTGTTGTATGCAGAACCATGCTATGCGATATGCTATGTCGTGATGTGGTCTACCGTACAGAGTCGGCCAAGGACATACGAAAATAACAGAAGAGGCCTGGAGGGACCCCGTGCATAACGTGACGAGCAGCACAGGCTAACTTTAGATTGGGCGTGCCACATCGTCAATGTATGTAGGGGGCTTCGTTTGCCAGGTTGCACATACATGCTGGCACTGTGTCTGACGGGCGACGTACAGATGCACACAATGTTAGCCAGCGTGGACCTCAAGCAGACAGTGTTTGCATTGTGGATGTGTAAGCTATGTGGTGAAATCTACTTGGTGCAAGCTATGTGATGTAAGCTGCGTGGTGCACGCACGCTACGTGGTGCAAGCTATGTGGTGCAACCTCGACCGACCCCCAAACGCGGTGGGCGGCAACGAGGCGGCAACGGGCGGCGACGCGGCGAAACCTCGACGGACCTATCCAAGTGGGCGGCAGCCAGGCGGCAACGGGCGGCGAAACCTCGACGCACCTATCCAATCACTTAGTAAGACAAGTAAGAACCCCTAGGTGCAAGCACAGTTTTTGGGACACGTACACGACGTGTGGGCAGATGACGTGTGTTGCGCGGCGCGAGTGGCAGCGCGAAGCCTTCTCCAGCCGCTGTGGCTCGGGCGGCGGCGTGACTGCGGGCCGCCCCCTGAGGCGCACGGGGTGGGCGCGCCGACGCCATGTCGGGCCCACCGCAGCCGATGACCCGCCCTGCGGGGGCTGCGGCTCTGGAGCTGGACTGGCAGCAGGCCGAGGGCCCCGCAGACGGGCAGCCACACGTGAGCCCTGCCTCGGACGTGCTGCCCCTCGGCCTGGATCGGCAGGGGCACGCCTGTGTGGCTGCACCAGCCCCTCTGGTGCCTGCAGCCGCCTGCGCGCTGCTCCTGGCGAAGGCTCTCGACGCCCGAGGCATCCTCCCGCTTGCCTCCTCCGCGGCCGCCCTCTTCTCCCCCTGCCTTGCTGTGCGTGCCCGCAGCTCCGCCGCGGCCCGCGGACTCCTCGAGCACCCCTGGTGCGCCCGCCCTCGCCTCTAGCCGAGGAGGTGCTCGGGAGCTGCCAGGGGGGCGCGAGCGGAGGGGCTGCAGGGGGGGGGGGGGGGCAGGGCTCACACGTGGCTGCCCTGCAGACGAGCGCCAGGCGCTCCTCTTGCAGGGGCAGTCTGTTGGAGCCAGCTGCTGGCCGCGGTGGAGATGTGTAGTCCTTGCGTCTGCCGCCTGCTCGGCCCTCGGCGTCGGGTTCTTTGGCCTGCGCGGCATCGGCGCGGCGTCGCCGTCGTGGAATTCAGTTGTTGGCATGCAGGAAGAACGGCACTGCACCGCGGTCGCCGGGCATGACGTCTGGGGCGATATTCTCGGGCCCACTGTAGGCAAGCACCCCCACGTATCTTTCGAGCAGTGCAAGACCCTGTGCATGAACAGCCAGTCCGGGTGCGGCTGCTACGCGTGGGACGTGAGCCGTGGGCGTACGTGCTGGCTGAAGAGGAACTGTGGGGACTTTTACGTATGGGGCGAGACTGATGATATGGTGGCAGGGAGGTGCGCTGGGCCAGTACCGCCCCCACCGACGCCGTCTCCAACAGCTGTGCCACCGACACCGTCTCCAACAGCTGTGCCACCGACGCCGTCTCCAACAGCTGTGCCACTGACGCCGTCTCCAACAGCTGTGCCACCGACGCCGTCTCCAACAGCTGTTCCACTGACGCCGTCTCCAACAGCTGTGCCACCGACGCCGTCTCCAACAGCTGTGCCACCGACGCCGTCTCCAACAGCTGTGCCACCGACACCGTCTCCAACAGCTGTGGCACCGACACCGTCTCCAACAGCTGTGGCACCGACACCGGCTCCGACGCAGGCTCCCATTCGGGTACTAATTGGGGGTGATTGCTGGTTATGACCACTGGTCTGCCTCTGCCCGTGCCAGCGAGGGAGAGGATGGTTGCTGCCTGGGGATTGTCTGTGCACCACCATCTCTGGGGTGCCGGGGTCCAGATGGATTTTTGTTGGTGTCGGGAATGGTGTTGCGTTACCCTAGGGGTCTTGTGCCATTCTTATGGGAGTGCGTCGGTGCTTCTGGGAAGTGTGCCACTCCAAAGCGGGGTCTGACAGTGTAGTTCCCCAGACGAGTGCACGTCGCAAAGGACCTATGCGCATTAGCAGCCAGCCATTGCCACGTGTGCTCGCACGTGGCGGATCGAGTGCAAGATGAATACAGCAATCCCGTCATCGAGTGAATTCAGAACGCTTCGCGTATCCTCACCACCATCCAGGAACGGTGCCCAGGGGAGCTGCCTGTATCGGGAGTCTCCATGGGCCAGATGCTTCATGGATGCCTCTCGGAGTCTCTTGGGATGTCTCTCGGGGTCTCTTGGAGATCTCTCGGGATCTCCTGGGGGCCTCCTTGCAGCTCTTCGGGGCTTGGGGCGCCTTGGGGGCCTATTGGAGATCTCTTGGGGCGTCTTGGAGGCCTCTTAGCGGATTTCAGAGTCCTGGAGGCGATCGATCGATCGATCGATCAATTATCCTCTCCCCCAGGAGGCCAGAAGGAGCCCCAAACCTGCGGACAATCATTGGATTTTGCCTGCTCGCCGATGCCTTCTTGGACGCTCTAATGACCCGCAGCCCCCCCCCGCCCAGACTCAGGGGGAGCGGATACTGTAAGCTTGTGATGAACAAATTACCACCCTGGGGCTGATGAGTAGACCTCACGGGGCGCGAACAAAACATTTAATCACGCGCGCCAGGGGGTCGCCGCCGGCGCCGCCGAGGGGATCGTGTACCCCCTGGCACGGCAGCCTCAAACCGATTGCCTTTCGCCAAGGAGTTTTTATAGGGTTCACAATTTCTATATATATATGTATCAGAGGCGAAGTTTTTCCCCCTTCCCTTCTCAGGCTGAGAACTGACGTGCCGCAGTGGTAGTCGTCGCCGTCGCCGTCGCCATCGCCGTCGCCGTCGCCGTAGCCGTCGCCGTCGCCGTCGCCGTCGCCGTCGCCGTCGCCGTCGCCATCGCCGTCGCCGTCGCCGTCGCCGCCGCCGTCGCCGTCGCCGTCGCTCTCGCCGTCGCCGTCGCAGTCGTCGTCGTCGTCGTCGTCGTCGTCGTCGTCGTCGTCGTCGTCGTCGTCGTCGTCGTCGCCTTCTCGTCGTCGTCGTCGTCGTTGTCGACTACAGCGGGAGTCGCAGCGCAGCACTCCCTTTCGGGGGCATCCGCAGTGCGTCGTTGTCCTTCGTCGTCGTCGTCGTCGTCGTCGTCGTCGTCGCCGCCGTCGTCGTCGACGACTACAGCGGGCGTGCGCAGCACCCCCGCCCCCCCCCATGGAGCATCCACCGTCGCCATCGCCGTCAACATTACCATTACCGTCATCATCGCCGTCGCCGCCGCCGTTGCCCTCGCCGTCGCCGTCGCCGTCGCCGTCGCCGCCGTCGTCGTCGGTGTCGTCGTCGTCGTCGTCGTCGGACATTGTAATGGAGCGGTGGGGGAAAGAGAATGAGCATGAAGAGCCCTTTTCGCCTGCCTCTGCCGCTCCCCCCTTCCTCTGCCTTTTCTAATGTGTAGCCATGTCGGTACTGACCGCCAGCTGAGGCGCCTCTTTCCCCCGCTCCCTCTTTCCCTTCTGCCTGTAGCCGTTTTGGCCCATCCGCCCCGCTATAGCGGAGGCGCTGCTGTCCCCCTCCGATGAAGCGGCGCCGCCTGCCTCGCGCCTGCCACCCCCTGCTGTCGGCCGGGTTTCCGCGCTAATCACGAGTGCCGCCGCCGTGCGCTTCCATTTGGCGGGCGCCCCCCCCCACCCCGCGATTCGCCCGAACAGAGGGGCGTTATTTTTAATCGCGCGCCCCGCGTGTTTTTTGTTAATCACAAGTTGGCGTTCGTGGGAAGGGGGACGCCCTTCCCCGAAGAGGAAGCATGGGACGAGACACCGCCTTAAACCACCTACGCCCTACAGGGCTGGTGGGATGTGCATCCCCGTTTGCTTCCCCTCTTTCTCCAAACGAGGCAACGTACAGATGGTACGAGGGTTAAGGGCAAACTTAGCTTTGCACGGTGTGTGTGTTATTCGAGTTTGGGCTCTCCACTTTGGGTGGCTCCTCGTTTTGGGTCTTTCCACGGGGCAATGCTCCTTCGGCGAAAAGGGCTCAAGCTCTCGTCCTTCGTTCGTGTGGCCATGTGTTGGTTGTGATGGCGACGCGCCGCAGCTGTATGTAGCGCTAGATCGTGTTCATTGCCGGCCGCTGTCTGTGAATCACACGCACGATTTGTTCTCCGTGTGGCACCTCGTTGCTGTCTGATGGCGGCTCGGCCGCTGCTGCTAGCCCTCCTGCCCTATGTGTCGAGGACTGCCTTGTCGCCGTCGCTGTCGTCGTCGTCGCGGTCCTCCTTCTCTTCCGCCTTCTCTTCTCCGTCCCCTCCTGCTTGGGGCTCTCGGAGCTTTCCTGGGGCCATATTCGGGTGGTTTTGCTGGGCTCCTCTCTTGTAGTGGGTTCTCGGGAGTCCAGGGGGGAAGCTAGCGCTCAGTTCAGTTACGTCAGCCTTCGAGGGTATTGACAGCACGCAAGCGTCGCACGCTAACGTGCTCCTGTCGTCGCGTTGCGACAATCTGGATACCTCCTAGTAAGTTTAACGCGACTCGTGGCCATTCGGGCAAATTTGGGGGAGAGAGAAGGCGGAGGAGTAGGAGGAGGAGGAGGAGGAGGAGGAGGAGGAGGAGGAAAAGGAGGAGGAGGACGAGGAGGAGGAGGAGGAGAAGGAGGAGGAGGAGGAGAACGA
>CAUYUJ010007336.1:20000-37500 GCA_963575745.1 Prorocentrum cordatum
AGCAGCAGGAGGACGAGTACGCGTCGGTCGAGAAGAGGGCCGCCGAGGAAGGGACGGTCCTGGGCGTGACTCACGCCGACGGCTGCTCTGTGCCAGACACGGGGTGCTGCAAGTCCCTGATCGGCGAGGAGACGTTGACCAAGCACGAGGCGGCGACAGGCAAGAAGGCGAGGTGGTTGAAGGACGCCAAGCCGATGCGGTTTCGCGGGTTCGACAATAGTGTGCAGGAGTCGGTCGGTGCTGTGGGGCTGGACTGGGAGATCAAGAACTTCATCGTGACGTTCGTGGTGTATGTGGTCCCGGGCTCTGCAGGTTTCCTGATGAGCAAGCCCGACATGAAGGCTCTGGGCGCGGCCCTGGACCTGGAGACGGACTCGTTGTACTTGAAGCGCCTTGGCCTCACGATTCCCATGAGCGAGACGGTGGCAGGCCACTACGAGATCGATTTCCTGAACCGGGAAAAGAAGGTGAAGAGGCAGGCGCACACGTCATCAGTGCGCGTGCGGGACGTGGGGAGTCCGCCCACACGGATTTTTCAGTAGGGCCGGGTCGGAGCCCACAGGCCAGGAGAATGGTGACCGAGCTGTTCTCCCCACCTCGTATCGTGCCAGTAGCGGCGCGGTGCGGGTTCTTGGAAGGTCAGAATCTCGACAAGGTGCACGGCTGGGATGTGGACAAGGACGACGACTACAACGCCATGTGGCAGCACATCATAGAGGACGAGCCGTACTTCGTGCACATGTGCCCTCCATGCCGGAAGTTGTCGATCATGCAGCAGTGCGTGCCCTTGGATCGCCGGAAGGATCTGGCACAGCATTCCAGAGATGTGAAGTGGTCGGTGAATTTGGTACATGTGGTCGTGGAGGTCGCGATCTACCAGATGGAGCGGGGCAGGCATTTTGTCTATGAGACCCCCCCGAGGTGCGCGAGCCTCCAGGTGCCAGTGATGAAGCAGCTCCTGCAGACCCGAGGCGTGTACGTGGGCATAGCGAGCGGCTGCGAGTTCGGACTGAGGTGCCCAGACACCCTGAAGTTGATGCCCAAGAGCTGGGAGTTCGTGACGTCTGCGCCGGAGGTCGCGAAAGCAGTTCACCAGCGGTGTGGAGGAGGACACGAGCATCAACATACAGAAGGCATGCTGAAGTGTGGGATCAAGCGCACGGTGTTCAGCCAACGGTGCCCCAAGAGGTTGGTAGAGGCGATCGTGCGAGGCATGCGACGACAGTGTCAGGTGGAGGCGTTCAGCTCGGAGGCCGCGTGCAAGGCAGTACAGGGAGAAGAAGAGGACGCAGATGAGACACGCGATGTACTACGTCGGCCTCGCAGTTCGATAGAGAGCAGCCTCAGGAAGTTGCATGTGCAACTCGGCCACTGCAAGAACAGCGTGCTGATAAGACATCTGCGACACGCACGCGCCACGGAGCAGGCGATCAAGGCGGCCAATGATTTCTATTGTCCAGAATGCGAGGGCATGAAGTGCCCCAAGGTCGCTCGACACAGTACACCAGCGGAGACCCATCTCCCTCTGAAGTACGTGAGCATGGACTGCAAGGACTTGCCGAGCTGGATCCCGGGCGAGCGGATCACCTGTCTGGGCATCATCGACGAGACGAGCTCCCTGCACCAGGTGGAGCCAATGATCGGCATGGCGGAGACGTCGAAGAACCTCATGGATGCGTTCGAGCGGGCGTGGATCCGCCCCTACATCCGTCCGAAGTGGCTGAAGGTGGACCCACGCCGGGCGCAGATCAGCGACGAGTTCCTCAACTGGTGCGAGCGGCAGGAGATCGAGGTGGTGGACACAGCAGGTGGAGCGAAGGAGCAGAACGGCAAGATCGAGCACCACAACCAGTTGTTCGAGATCATGCTGGAGGACGTCATCCGCGAGGCGCAGCCCCAGACGGAGACGGAGTGGCGCGAGTGTGTCGCGGAGCTGGTGATGGCCAAGAACAGTCTCCTCTCGGTGACCGGGGTGTCCCCGATGCAGATGGTCTGCGGCCGCAACCCGGAGATCCCAGGCGACCTCTTGAAGGACAACCCCGACCTGATGGCCAACAGCGCCATTGTGAACGACCCGATCGCGGCGCAGCAGGCTCGGATCAGGACGGTCACGCGCATGAAGGTTCTCATGCAGCAGGACAAGCTGACGGCCCGACGGGCTTTGGACTCGCGGCCCAGAGTCGTAGCCAAGTACCTGCCCGGAGACATGGTGGCCGTGTGGCGCATGATGAAGAACAAGGGCATCCCGGGTAAGCGAGCCCACCACCGTTGGCGACCTGGTATCTGCATGGGCGAGGTGCGTGGCAACTACTGGGTGGCACTGCCGGGCGCGGTGGTCAAGGCGTCGCCGGAGCAGATGAGGCCAGCAGTGCGAGAGGAACGACACGCGTGGCGCATGGTGGAGGCAGAGCTGCGGACCAAGATGGTGAACCTGGAGCACTACAGCGGCCAGAGGTTCGAGGACATCACCGGAGGTGAACGACCCCCTGAGGGAGAAGCAGAACAGGTTCCTCCAGGTCCAGAAGTTCCAGCACCACCACCTGTCGTACCAGAGCCAGGAGAGCGAGAACCTGATGATCAGCCAGCTGACGGAGAAGACAAACCCCCAGAGCATCCCACCGGAGGGAGACGCGTGCGCGGCAAGCAGACCATGGACAAGAGGACGGTGAGCGAAGCCTACCAGCCGATGGAGGGCCAGATGGATGAGAACCGCGAGGAGCAGGATGAGGCCAAGCGTCCACGGCTGGAGGAGCAGACGACCATCGACGACCCGTCCAGCAGCCAGCAGCAGTTCGGAGGTGTGACGTACCCTCCGAGTCTGCCGAGCCCACCGCTCAGGGACTCGGCGAATGCACACCTGGCGAGAGATGTGGATGAAGACGTCATCGTGAACGAGGTGGACGTTCTACTCACGCAGGGCAGTAAGGAGATCAACACCAAGGAGGACAAGTGGAAATCACCCGAGGGCCTCGCGATGATCGAGAAGGCGTACACCAAGGAAATGACGAGCTTGGTGCACGAGACCAAGGCATGGAAGCCAGTGGACTTAGAGAAGTCGCGGCTGCTGAAGACCCAGGTGCCAGATCGGATCTTACGTCCGAGGCCGGTGCTGACGTTGCGGACGGGCGACGACGGCAAGGAGGAGGTCAAGTGCCGGTGCACGCTGCAGGGCTTCAAGGACCCGGACATCCTGGACCTGGTGCGTGAGGGACGGACGGCGAGCCCTACCATGTCCACCAACGGGAGGGCGATGCTCTTGCAGACGTTGGCGTCCTGCAAGTTCGACCTGACCATCGGCGACGTGAAGTCAGCGTTCCTCGTGGCCGAGCCGGAGGCCAGGCCGAATGGCCCGATCTACGTGACGATGCCGAAGGACTACACGCTGAAGGGCTACCACCCGGAGCAGCTCTTCGAGGTGGTCAACGGATACGGCCTGGGAGACCAACCTCAGCAGTGGTGGCGCACGTTCGAGCGGTACATGTTGGAGGAGCTGAAGTTCGACCAGCACCCCATGGACCCGTGCGTGTTCCTGCTGAGGGAGCCCGTGACCCAGGAGAACGCCGGCCTGGTCGCCAAAAACAGGGTGTCGGTGATACCGTACGCCACTGGTTCTGAGAGCGCACAGCTGCGTGGTGAGCCTGGCGCGCTGTGCGGCATCCTTGGAGTGCATGTGGATGATCAGATCAATGGTGGCCGTGGTCAGCTGTGGGCCACTGCGATGAAAAAGTTGCGAGCGAGGTTTCCATTCAGAAAGTGGGTGACAGGGAGTGGGGAGTTCACAGGATCGGTCCTCACTCAGCGAGCTGACTACTCGATCGTCCAGTCGCAGTCAGAATACACGAAGGGGATCACCCCCGCGAAGACGAGGAAATCAGCTCGGCCCGATGATGTAGCCCTGCCGTCGGAAGTGCACAACCACATTTCGACTACGCAGCAGGGGAACTGGCTGGCAGGACAGACGAGGCCAGACCTGAGTTGCCAGATTTCCTTCTCCCAGCAGATCATGCCCCACCCGACGGTCGGCCAGATCAGACGTTCGAATGCTTGGGTCAGGAGGGCGAAGCAGTTTCACGAGATCTCGGTGACTTTCCAAAGTATTGTTCCAGAACGTTTGCGTTTCGTTTGCCACTCGGACTACTCCTCGAAGGACCTGGACGGGACGGGGAGGACACAGGGCGGGTACATCATAGGTGCGACGGACCCCTCCATGGCAAAAGGTCTCTTGGCCCCCTGGTGCCCTCTGGTCTGGAAGTCCCAAAAGATCAAACAAGGGTGTACGTCGACACTGGCAGGAGAGAGCAAGCTTCTGAAGGCGTCTTTGGGCCACCTGGAGTGGATCATGTGCTCGTTCGCGGCCACCCTGTACCCCACGTTCTGCCTAGAAAATCGGGATCGGTATTCCAGGAAGTTCTCGGCGATCAGCGTTATCGATTGCAAGTCGGTGTTCGACCACGTGACGAAACCTGGGGCCCCCACAGGACTCGATGACAAGAAGGCCTCCATAGACATAGCGATCGCCAAAGGGAGCCTCCGAAGGTTTGGTGGTACTCTTCGCTGGGGCCCGACGGAGCTCATGTTAGGAGATGCGTTGACAAAAGGTAAAGCAGAAGCAGCATATGTACTACGAGCATGTATGAGGGCAGGAGCGTACCAGCTAGCCGACGAGTCCGTAACCTTGGCTAAGGCTCAAAGTGAGAAGGCGGCTCGTGCGAGCCGGGCAAGTGCCCTGGGCCAACCTCCAGGCCTGGGCCATGGTGAAGTTCGAGGCGACGGGCAGCGACGAGCAGGCCAGGGCATTTCTGCTCGGGCTGGTGGACGTCTACCCGGACGTGTCGTCCTACGTGGAGTCGGAGGCCAGGGTCAAGGTGAGGGTGCCAGCCAAGACGTTCCTGGGCGCCGTGCAGGCGAAGAAGGGCAACGCGCCAGTGACGCTGCAGTACGTGGCCAACACCGGGAACATCCAGGTGATGACGGGAGTGGCACTGGAGGACGAGATTCGGGACAAGTGCAAGGTGCTGGAGAGGGCGTGCGCTTCATGGCAGCGAGCACCGCTCGACCAGAAGCCGAAGTTGGAGATCAAGTCGCCGGCCACGGAGTTCTTCCGCAGCAACGCGGTGAAGGCGAGCAAGAAGGATATCGAGCAGGACGGCGACGAGAAGATCACGCTCCCGGACGACGAGGGATACTCCGAGGCGATGGACGCCATCCTCGAGAGCGTCGGGTGGTCTCTTTCCGAGTACCCGGTGATGAGGGACAGGATTCTCAAGACGTTGCAGATGTACGTGCCCGACGGGGAGGAGGAGACCACCCCAAAGCGAGCACAGGCAGTCGGTGAAGACGATGATGGCACAGGCGACTGGCAGATGGGTGACAGTGTGAAGGTCAGGAAGTGAGGAGCCAGAAAAAGAGAGTAGACGAATGCGAACACGGACCCCTGAGGGCCCCTCTAGAGACCCCTCCACGGCCTGAGCCCTTGCGGACCTGTCTGTTGCCGTAGCCACTGTTATGGTTCGATAGGCCCCCTTCCGCGCGGACGCCCGGGCGCCCTCAGCCGCTATCAGCAGGAGGCGGGAAGAGCATCATCCTCAGTTCTTCTCGAGCTCGACTCCTCTCGCGACCATCAGGACGGATTCGCAGGTTCCTTAGTTGCATTTTCGGGGGGGCTTCGCCTGTCCCCCCAACATTGTGTCTCTTCTTGTGCCTGACGCTGTTTCGATGCGGACTCGACGCGGATTTGGTGCGGATCCAACGGGGATTCGACACGGATCCGACGAGGCTGGCATGGATTCGACACGGATTCGACGCGGATAGGACCGCGACGGGACAGACGAGGTCTTTTGAGGATGCAACACGAGCAATTTTTCACCACCACTACCATATGTAGGACGGGGGAGAATGGAGGATGAGGAGGTCCTCCTCTTCCTCCCCCTCATTTCTCATTTCTCGCTATGCAGCGTCTTGACGCGCGCCCCGCGGGCGCGGAGCGCGCCGCAGCGGCCCTCCAGGGCCGTGCGGGCACTCGGACAGCGGCCCCGGGAACCCGACCCCGAGGAAAGCAGGGGGAACCAGGGACCAATTTAAACCTCAGAGGAGGGAGAAGGGGGGCCGGGTTTCAGCAAAAAGAAAAAAGGGGGCCCGTCAGGGCCCACGGGCGGGCGCCGCGCGCGCCCGTGTCAGCGGGCGTCAGCCAGCGCGGCGCGCGGCCAGGCCGTCGGCCTCTTTGTGGGCTGGCGGCCGCGGGGGTGGCGGCTGGGCTCCCTTCGGCGCCTCGCGCTGAGCCCAGCCGCCGTGGGGTCTTCGGGTGGCTGGCTGCCCCCAGCTGCGGCGGCCTCCACCCTTCGGCGCAGCGCGCTGTGGAGGCCCGCCGAGCCGCTCTTGGGCTCCAGCAGGTCTGCAGCGGCTGCTCTCTCGTCATGCCGATCAAGGCCGGCTGGCCTCGGCCCCTCGCATGCCACGCGAGGGCGACGGGGATACACCCTTCGGCGCCTGGCGCTGTGTATCCCTCGCCGAGGGGCAGGCCGCCCCTTCTCGTCGAGTACTCCATGTTGAACCTGCAGTGCTGCCTGACACTGTGGTGCTCGAACACGTATCCCTCGTCCTAGCCGCGCTGGACGGGTTGGTACTCCTGCTTGATCCTGTCCAGTCTTGGTCGTACTGGTACTCACTAGCCGTAGTGTCCGATGTCGTCAGTCATGCCACCCCCGCCTCTGCAGTACAGGAGGGTGCTGATCTCGGATGTTGTAGATGGCGGTCGTTTGTAGGGCTGAGTGCAGGGTGTGGAGCGTGCTGGTCAGGTCGTTGGGGGTCGGATCGTTGCTGGTGTTGCGTTGGTTGTGGGCTTCCAAGGCCTCCATGCACCGACTTCAAGTGGGGGTCTTGGCTGTCCCACCTCGTCCCGCTATGGCTAGGGGTCACAGTGCCCTCGGTGGGGGCGAACCCCAGGCCTGGTACTTATTATCGTCGGAGTGGGATGTCTCGGCTGTCCTGTGCTTCGCCCTCGGGCGCTCGGGTAGCTCCTCCTTCTCCATGGGAATGGTGGGGGTGGCGAGCTAGGGCGGACCGCGGGGGCGCAGGTAGTGGCCGTCCTACCCCCCCCCTGCCCCTCACCATCCCCGCTGGTGGGCGCGGGAAGTACTCGTCCTTCCCCCCCGCCCTTCGAGCCCGTCTCGAAGTTTGATCCTCACCAGGACAGCGTTGACTTGACAGGAGGTGTGCGGGGTCGTGCTGGGTATGCTGTCGATGTCGGTCAGTAGTACGCCGGCGGCGTATGGACCGCCCGCTGCCAGCCAGCTGGCGCCGTCCAAGTTGTAGGTAGCCAGTCGCCGCCAGGGTACACAACAAAACGTGGCGACTTGTGCCTGGGGTGTTCCCTCCCCCTCCTCCTCCTCCTCCTCCTCCTCCTCCTCCTCCTCCTCCTCCTCCTCCTCCTCCTCCTCCTCCTCCTCCCTATCCTACCTATGGTAGTGGTGGTGGGAAAATGGGCCCGTCAGGCTCGAGTTTTTGCCTGAGCTCGGGCGTGCCGCCGTTTCGACGGTTCTCGGCGCGAGCTTTATGACGGCCCTGTTTTCGTGAGATGTTTGCAGCGGAATTGGAGGCCTTGGAATCGGCGCCAACACCAACACAGGGGGTTTGCCTCCACAGGGGGAAGATGATCCTCTATTTCGGTGTTGGTGGTCATTTTTCGGCTGCCTAGGAAGCCCGAATATTTCTAGCCGGCCGCTCTGCGGTTGATCGGTTACTAGCCGGCCGCTCTGCGGTTGATCGGGGTTGATCGGGCCGGTGTTTCATGAATCACACATTGGTTCCTGCCACAGGAAGATTATCCGGGGCATGCCCTCGAAGTGCTTCGGCGTCACCTCTTCACCTCCACGCCTCGTGGCCTGCCTCGTGGGCTCGCGGCGCCTGGCGAGCCGGCGCGCTCCTGCGAAGAGGTGGGAGCAAGGCTGCCCTCTTCATCTGGCGCGGTCCAGCTGCGGGGGCCCGTGCCCCTAACTGTCTCCCTCTGCCAGCCTGGCTGGCGCACTCAGGCCTGGTGGGCGGGCGAGCGATCTGCTTCCAGCATCATCTCGCTTCCGGCGCCGCTCGCCTGGCCGGCGCGGCGCTGTGCTCTCACCGCCCTGCCCTGCCACTCTGTTGCGCCGGTGCCCCTCGTGCGCTCTGCTGGCGCCCGGCGTCGCCGCGCTGCGTGCTGCCCGCGCGCCTCGTCGCCGCTCTGCCAGCGCACTGTCGCGCGCGAGCTCGTGGCTACCACGGCTCCGTGCAGAGAGCTGAGCATGGCCGCTGCGTGTCATCGCTTCCCTGCTGGGAGCTGCGCCGCAGTGCTCCCTGACGGACAGGAGCGGCGCCGCCAACTCCCTGGATCGGGAGCTCTGGCGCGCCAATTCCCCCGATGGAAGCTTTGGCGCGCCATGCTCCCTGAAAGGAGCCTCCGGCAGACAGTGCTCCCTGAAAGGAGCTGCGCCGCAATGCTCCCTGATAGGAGCGGCGCGGCCAACTCCCCTGATAGGGAGCTCTGCAACGCCGACTCCCCTGATGGGGAGCTCTGGCGCGCCATGCTCCGTAAAAGGGGCCTTTGGCAGACAATGCTCCGCGAAAGGAGCTGCGCCGCAATGCTCCTTGACAGGAGCGGCGCCGCCAGCTCCCCTGATAGGAGGCTCTGGCACGCCAGTTCCCCTGATAGGGAGCTTTGGCGCGCAATGCTCCCTTGAAAGGAGCCTTTGGCAGACAGTGCTCCCTGATAGGAGCGGCGCCGCCAACTCCCTGGGTCGGGAGCTCTGGCGCGCCAATCCCCCCGATGGGAGCTTTGGCGCGCCATGCTCGCCTCCGGCAGACAGGCTCCCTGAAAGGAGCTGCGCCGCAATGCTCCCTGATAGGAGCGGCGCGGCCAACTCCCCTGATAGGGAGCTCTGCAACGCCGACTCCCCTGATGGGGAGCTCTGGCGCGCCATGCTCCGTAAAAGGGGCCTTTGGCAGACAATGCTCCGCGAAAGGAGCTGCGCCGCAATGCTCCTGACAGGAGCGGCGCCGCCAGCTCCCCTGATAGGAGGCTTGGCCAAGCCAGTTTCCCTGATAGGGAGCCTTGGCGCGCAACGCTCCCTTGAAAGGAGCCTTTGGCAGGCTTGGAAGCCCCCTGATAGGAGCCGGCGCCCACCAACTCACTGGAATTCGGGAGCTCTGGCGCGCAAATTCCCCGATGGGAGCTTTGGCGCGCCATGATACCTGAAAGGAGCCTCCGCAAGACAGTGATCCCGTGAAAAAGGAAGCTGCGCCGCCAATGCCTCCCGATAGGAGCGGGCGCGGCAAACTCCCCCGATAGGGAGCTCTGCAAACGCCGGGACTAAAATGAGGGGAGAGGCTTCTGCGGCGCCGCCATTGCTCCGTAAAAGGGGCCTTTGGCAGACAATGCTCCGCGAAAGGAGCTGCGCCGCAATGCTCCTTGACAGGAGCGGCGCCGCCAGCTCCCCTGATAGGAGGCTCTGGCACGCCAGATCCCCTGATAGGGAGCTTTGGCGCGCAATGCTCCCTTGAAAGGAGCCTTTGGCAGGACCCAGTGCCCTGATAGGAAGCGGCGCCGCCAAACTCCCTGGATCGGGGAAGCTACTGGGCGGCGCCAATTTCCCCCGTGGGAGCTTTTTGGCGCGCCATTGTTCATGAAAGAGCCTACGGCAGGGACAGGCTCCCTGAAAGGAGCGGCGCCTCAAAGCTCCCGGATAGGAGCGGCGCGGCCAACTCCACTGATAGGAGGCTCTGCAACGCCTAACGACTCCAGGATGGGGAGCCTGGCGCGCCATGGCTCCGTAAAAGGGGCCTTTGGCAGACAATGCTCCGCGAAAGGAGCTGCGCCGCAATGCTCCTTGACAGGAGCGGCGCCGCCAGCTCCCCTGATAGGAGGCTCTGGCACGCCAGTTCCCCTGATAGGGAGCTTGGCGCGCAATGCTCCCTTGAAAGGCCTTTGGCAGCAGTGCTCCCTGATAGGAGCGGCGCCGCCAACTCCCTGGATCGGGAGCTCTGGCGCGCCAATTCCCCCGATGGGAGCTTTGGCGCGCCATGCTCCCTGAAAGGAGCCTCCGGCAGACAGTGCTCCCTGAAAGGAGCTGCGCCGCAATGCTCCCTGATAGGAGCGGCGCGCCAACTCCCCTGATAGGGACTCTGCAACGCCACGACTCCCCCCGATGGGAGCTCTGGCGCGCCATGCTCCGTTAAAAGGGGCCTTTGGCAGACAATGCTCCGCGAAAGGAGCTGCGCCGCAATGCTCCTTGACAGGAGCGGCGCCGCCAGCTCCCCTGATAGGAGGCTCTGGCACGCCAGTTCCCCTGATAGGGAGCTTTGGCGCGCAATGCTCCCTTGAAAGGAGCCTTTGGCAGACAGTGCTCCCTGATAGGAGCGGCGCCGCCAAATCCCTGGATCGGGAGCTCTGGCGCGCCAATTCCCCCGATGGGAGCTTTGGCGCGCCATGCTCCCTGAAAGGAGCCTCCGGCAGACAGTGCTCCCTGAAAGGAGCTGCGCCGCAATGCTCCCTGATAGGAGCGGCGCGGCCAACTCCCCTGATAGGGAGCTCTGCAACGCCGACTCCCCTGATGGGGGCTCTGGCGCGCCATGCTCCGTAAAAGGGGCCTTTGGCAGACAATGCTCCGCGAAAGGAGCTGCGCCGCAATGCTCCTTGACAGGAGCGGCGCCGCCAGCTCCCCTGATAGGAGGCTCTGGCACGCCAGTTCCCCTGATAGGGAGCTTTGGCGCGCAATGCTCCCTTGAAAGTCGCCTTTGGCAGACAGTGCTCCCTGATAGGAGCGGCGCCGCCAACTCCCTGGATCGGGAGCTCTGGCGCGCCAATTCCCCCGATGGGAGCTTTGGCGCGCCATGCTCCCTGAAAGGAGCCTCCGGCAGACAGTGCTCCCAGAAAGGAGCTGCGCCGCAATGCTCCCTGATAGGAGCGGCGCGGCCAACTCCCCTGATAGGGAGCTCTGCAACGCCGACTCCCCTGATGGGGAGCTCTGGCGCGCCATGCTCCGTAAAAGGGGCCTTTGGCAGACAATGCTCCGCGAAAGGAGCTGCGCCGCAATGCTCCTTGACAGGAGCGGCGCCGCCAGCTCCCCTGATAGGAGGCTCTGGCACGCCAGTTCCCCTGATAGGGAGCTTTGGCGCGCAATGCTCCCTTGAAAGGAGCCTTTGGCAGACAGTGCTCCCTGACAGGAGCGGCGCCGTCAACTCCCTGGATCGGGAGCTCTGGCGCGCCAATTCCCCCGATGGGAGCTTTGGCGCGCCATGCTCCCTGAAAGGAGCCTCCGGGAGACAGTGCTCCCTGAAAGGAGCTGCGCCGCAATGCTCCCTGATAGGAGCGGCGCGGACAACTCCCTTGATAGGGAGCTCTGCAACGCCAACTCCCCTGATGGGGAGCTCTGGCGCGCCATGCTCCGTAAAAGGGGCCTCTGGCAGACAATGCTCCGCGAAAGGAGCTGCGCCGCAACGCTCCCTGGTGGGGGCGGCGCCCAGGGTGGCAATCTGTCCGGTTAGAGCCACATGCCGCTCAGATGCGCTTCCTGCGTCCAGGGCGGCGCCTCAGTGAAAACAGGCAGCTCGGGGCCGCGTTGGCCCGAATCGCGTTCAACTGCGCAACTCGCGCCAGTGGGCGCGCTTGGAACGCCCGGGGTGGCAATCTGTTTTTTGTTGGGGGGCCAAATCGCGGTGGGATGCGCTTCGTGCGTCCATGGAGGCGCCTCGGTGCAAATAGGCAGTTCGGGGCCGCATTGGCCCAAATCGCGCACAAAATGCGCGACTCGCGCCAGTGGGTGTGCTTGGAACGAGCGCCCAGGGTGCCAATCTGCCCGTTTTGGGCCGAATCGCGTTGTGATGCGCATTCTGCTGCCGCGAGGGCTTCGGCGCAGGATGGGCGCATCTGCTCGTTTTGGGCCAAATCGCGCTTTGGTGCGCTTCCTGTGCCCGCGGAGGCGCCTTGCGCGACGAAGTCCGACATTGCGGCGCAGTGCGTGCGAGCGCAGTTCAGGGCCGCGGAACGCCCAAGGAGCGTTCTAGCGCGCAGGTGGCGCCCGATTTGAAATCTGAACCCACGCAGGGCGCAGCGTGCTCAGATGTGCAGTCTGCGCCCGCCAGACGCGAACGCAGCCTGGATCGCAGTCTGCGCCAGCAGAGGGCGCGGCGCGACCAAGCGCGCATTTGCGGACGCAGGCGCGCCGGGGCGCCTCCGGGCCGCGAGCTAGAATCGCAGTCTCAGCGGGCATTGGGGCGCGCCGTTCTCAGTTGCGCAACTGGCGCAGGGCGCCCAGATCTCGAGTCGCCATCTGTGCCAGCAAAGAGCGCGCGGTGCGCGCGCGCAATTGGAGCCCGCGGGGCGCCGACCCAGCTTTGCTTCGCAATCGGCGCCCGCAAAGGGCGCAGTTCGCTCAAATCCAGAACTAGAGCCCGCAAGCGCACTGCCGCGACCCGCCCCAAGTTGCGCGTGAGGGCAGAGTCGCCGCGCGCAGCGCTCGTGCGTGCAAATGGCGGGGCGGCGCGCCCCTGCAGATCGCAGCGCTCGAATTGCTGTTGGCGCCCAACGCGGCTCGGAATCGCACCCTGCGCCTGCGGCGGGCGCGGAGGGGTCGCGCCCTTCGGCGCCGGCCAGTTCGACGCCGAAGCAACGCCCGTCGAGAGCGCGCCTCTAATGCGCAATCGGCGCTTCCAGCAAGCCAGCGCTAGCCAGAAACGCAACCTGAGCTCGCAGAGGGAAAGCCGAATGCGCAATTCGCGCCCGCCAGGCGCGGGCCCGGTTCAAAATCGCACTGGGGCCCGCATCGCGGTCGAATTGGCGCGCGCAAGGCCTGCTAAGACAGCTCCAAGATGCTTCCGAATGACCGTTCCACGACCGAGCAGCGAGGTCACCGGGAGCGGCAAACTGCCACCCCACGCGCAACTGGCGTCCGTTGCATGCCGCGGCAGTCGAGATCGCAGCCTGCGCCGCGAAGGGCGGAGCGCGCTCGGATGCGCAATTGACGCCTGCAGGCGCCGCCGCGAGCAGGACTCGCAATCTGTTCCCGCAACGGGCGCGCCGCGCTCAAGTCCGCAATTGGCTCGCGCTCCGGCGCAGTCTGTGTCTCGGCGCGATCTGCAGGGCGCCGCTGCGACGCAGTGTGTCAGTTTTGCGCCGCAGAGGACGCGGCGCGCTTATAAATGATTTCGCGCCCGCGGGGCGCTGGCGCAAGCTGGGGTAGCAATCCAGGCCCGTCAGAAGGGGCAGCGCGCTGGGATCGGCAACGCGGCGCGCGCAGGGCGCCGCCGCGACCCGTGAGCAGCGGAGGGCGTGCCGCGCTTCCGCGACAACGTGCCCTCAGCGCATGCGTTCGCAACCGTGCCATTGTCGCCCAGGGCGGCCATCTGCGCTTTCAAAGGGCGCAGCGCGCCAGAGCGCAAGTGGCGCCGGCAGGAGGCGCAGTCGAAGTCCTGGCGCCCAGAGCAGGCAGAGCTATGCACTGGCGCGCATGCTGCGCGCAGCATCGCCAGGCCAAGCGGAGGCCAGGCGGAATCTCGCGCCTGCAACAAATCCTTGCGCGCTGGAGGCGCGCTTGACAATGGCGTGGGCGCAGGTGCTCTCAAGGTCCGACGTTGAGCGGTCCGCGCTAGCGCGGGCCAGGTCGCCTTGTCGCAGGTAAGCCCAGGGTGGCCAACAGCGCGCTCAGGCGCGCAGTCGGCGATCGCTGGTGCGTTATCCAAAGCGGAGGCGGTTCTGCAGCGCGCGGCGTTGCTGCTGATCGTGTGCAATGGGCGTTGAGCAATTCGCGATTGCTCTGCCAAGGCTGCTGCGCTGTCTGCCGGCTTCGGGTGCATTGGGTTTCGGGTGTGCGCCCGGGAGATTCCAGCCAGGCAGCGCTCATTGCGCGCTCCTTGCTGGCGCAAGGGCGCCGGCCATTCTCCGGCGAGGGCGAGGGCGACGCAGTTTCTGCAGCAGGAAAATCATCAGAGGCATGCCCTCGCAATGCTTCGGCGTCGCCTCTTCGCCTCTGCGCCTCATGGCCTGCCTCGTGGGCTCGCGGCGCCTGGCGAGCCGGCGCGCTCCTGCGGGGTGGAAGTAAGGCTGCCTTCTTCTCTGGCGTGGTCCAGCTGCGGGGCCCGTCCCCCTATGTCTCCCTCTGCTGGCCTGGACGGCGCATTCGGGCCTGGGGGGCGGGAGAGCGATCTGCTTCCAGCACCTCGCTTCCGGCGCCAGTCACGTGGCCGGCGCGGCGCTGTGCTCTCAGCGCCCTGCCTTGCCACTCTGTTGCGATGGTGCTCCTCGTGCTCTTTTCTGGCGCCCCTCGTCGCCGCGCTGCGTGTTGCCCGCGCTCCTCGTCGCCGCGCTGCCAGCGCGCTGTCGCCCGCGAGTTCGTGGCTAGCGCTGCGTCTGGCAGGGCCGCTGATGCGCGGCGCTCTCCCACGGCTCCTTGCAAAGAGCTAAGCATGGCCGCTGCGTGTCATTGCTTCCCCACCCTCGCCGCCCAGTGAGTGGAGCTTTCGCTGGCGCCCTTTCCTGGCTGGTATCCTGAAAACTCCAGCCAGGCAGCGCTCATTACAAACCCCTTGCTGGCGCAAGGGCGCTGGCCACTCTCCAGCGAGGGCGAGGACGACGCAATGATTTTCTGAGGATGTCCTACACGAAGGCGCCGTTTTGGAATTCGTCGCCGGATTCGCCGGATTTCCCGGGATCTCGCCGGAAACGGAACAGGGGGGCCTCTGAGGGCCTCCTTGGGGAGGCTCCGGGGGGCGTTTTTTGTTTGCAGGATGTCCCACGCGAAGGCGCGGGCTTGATTCGCCGGATCAACGCTGGTTTGGAATTCGTCGCCGGATTCGCCGGACGTCCCGGATCCGGCTGGAAACGAAACAAAGGGGCCTCTGAGCCTTCCTTGGGGGGGTTCAGGGGGCCGGTTTTTCTGAGGATGTCCCACTCGGGGGCGCTGGTGTGGAATCCGTAGCAGGATTCGTCGGACTCGCCGAATTTACAAGATCTCGCTGGAAGCGGAACAGAGAGGCCTCAGGGCCTGCTTGGAGAGGCCCCGTTTTTTTTTTTTGAGGATGTCCCACGCGAGGGCGCTGTTTTGGAATTCGTCGCTGGACTCGCCAGATCTCTTGGATTTCGTTGGGAACGGAACAGGGGGGCCACTGAGGGCCTCCTTGGGGGAGCTCCAGGGGGCGGTTTTTCTGCAGGATGTCCCACGCGAGTGTGCCGGTTTGGAATTCGTCGCCAGATTCGCCGGATTCGCTGGATTTTTTGGATCTCGCCCGAAACGGAACAGGGGGGGCGGTCGGCGGGGCCATTGTTTCGCGCGTTGGGGGTCAGGATGACGTGAGTTCCACAGATTCCTTCAAACCACCATCATCGAGATCGGGGTCATTTTCCTCCGGTGGAAGCACACCGCCGATATTGGTGTTGGTGTCAATTTCTAGACCTCCGACGGAAGTTCGCGTCAAATTTCAGGCTGGTTCCCGCATTTTTCTGACGGTCCCATCTGGCCAATTCGAGTCCCGCAACAATTCGAGTCTTACGACTGCATGGCAGAGGAGGCTTCTCGCAGGCCCTCCCGCCCTGTAAGAAGGAGGCCTCTCTCGGAGGGCTCCGGGCCCACCTACCACACCCCTGAAGCAGAGCTTGCCGAAAGTGGCCATGGGTCTCTGGGAACGCTTCGGGCTCGCACCGCAGTCTTCACGGGACTGCTCGGTCATGGGGTCGTGTTCTCGCAGGCCCTCCCGCCCTGTGAGAAGCCCCCTCTCTCGGAGGGCTCCGGGCCCACCTACCACACCCCTGAAGCAGAACTTGACGAAAGTGGCCATGGGTCACGGGGAACGCTTCGGGCTCGCACCGCAGTCTTCACGGGACTGCTCGGTCATGGGGGTCCTCTTTTCGCAGCGGCGCCCCCCCCTCCCAGCCCAGCGTTGCGTCGGCCCCCCCGCCGCGGCAGCGCCCCCCTCAAGCGCCAATTTTGGATGTCGGAGGGGCGTTGCTTTAGGTCGGGCATGTCCTCCGACGGTGATTTTTGATGAAAAAATGCATAGTCAAACGATATAATCAAAAACTTGTCAGGCAAATCGTCCCCAGGTTATTTTTTGACTATTGTTGGTTATTCCTCCTGTGGAGGGGCAGGCCCGACTAAAGGGTTGCTGAATCGATCCGTCAATTTTTTCTTCGGCAGGGTTGTAAGTAGGCCCCGTCCTTGTCCACCACCCATTGTGTTGCGCGGCGTCACAGGAGGTGTCAGGGACGTCCCTGGAGGGCGCGGTGGAGCTGACAGCAGAGGGGTGTCACACCGCGTGCGAGCTGCGGGCAGAGTGCGGCTGTTACGAGTTCGATCCCAGCGCTGCGCCAGCGAGGCAGTGCACGCTGATGAGCCAGTGCCGGGACTTCAACGATGTGGACGAGCCAAAGGTATCTGGCTCGTGCCAGATCTGTGACTGGTGCACCCCGAAGCTTCCATCGACGCCCGATCTGGTCATTCCTTTCTTCGAGCGGGACATGTGCAAGATGCGCATGACCGCCGCTTCCATCGAAGCACACGACCCGCACCATTTCATTGGCGACGTACACCTCTTGTGGCTCTCGAAGAAACCTCCGAGTGACTACGCAAACGACATTGAATACATTACAGGCGTCATCAACAAATCGCATAAGTCGCACCTCCACGACATGTCCTTCATGTTCTCGGAGACCGAGATTGAAGGATGGTTCCTTCAGCAGGTCATGAAGCTGAAGGCAGCTTCGCTGGTCCAGGCGCCTTTCTATGTTGTCTTGGATGCGAAAAACACGTTCATCAAAGACGTTGAGCAGTTCACATTCATGAGCCCATGCAACACAGGCCTGATATACGCAGACAGTGACTTTTCTAGTTTGGGGGAAAAGCAGGATTGGTACCTCAAGTCGGCCGATGCACTTGGAGTCAGCCTACCGCAGGACCGAAAATGGTCAGCGTCTGTCACCCCAGTTGTGATGCATACGAAAACCGTGAAAGATATGCTAGGCCAATTGAGCGAGGATGCAACTCCTTGGGAGCTTTGCAGCGGACCTTTATGCGGGTACATAGAAAAAGGTGCAACCGAGTTTGCATTGTACTATTCATATATAGCTGCTGTATCGGATGAGAGGTGTATACACGCGACTGTGCCTAAGAGTCCCGCAGTAGCTTTCTGGCGCGGAATTGACGGCGATACAAAAGAGAGCACTTGCAATTCTGTTGCAGGCGGGGAGAGGGGAGTCGTCATGTTCGGAGCACAGAGCGGTGCTGACAGCGAATTCGATGAAGATCAGCGCAAGCGGATTGCAGCCTGCTTTGCCGATATCTACGCTTCAGCGGGTCTCCATGATCCCGAGCGAACGTCGGATGCAGTACTGATGCAATGCGTGGTCGGTGCATGAGGCATTCAAAGGATGCTCGCACGCCTTCCGTGCGCACGTTTTTTCAGCAACCTACGTCAGTAATTCAATCGAGCAGTGAATAGGTATGCCGACACATCCGTGATCGCTCCACCGCCGGTATCCACGAAC
>CAUYUJ010007336.1:42500-52500 GCA_963575745.1 Prorocentrum cordatum
TATCTGGCCCCCCCCCCCTCCCTGGGACACCTCCCCCGGGACCCCCCCACCCACGGGGGAGGGAACAAAGGGTAGGGGTTTCCCTTCGATTCGATTACGACATTGCGGGGCTTTCTCTCGCTGACAGGCTTGAGGAGGGTGCAAGGAAAAGGGACGACGCAGACAACGGCTGACGGATACGACGACTCGAACAGACAAACCCCTCGCACACGCCGACAGGGTCGGCGGATTGTTTTGGACGATTCTGAGACGAATGTGCGTTGCGCTAATCGCTAAGGCGAGAGCCACATTTTGACGACTATCGGCCCTCCATCCATGTAGCGGTTGCAAGCTTGTAAAACAAATGTGCGCGCCGCTCATGCGAAAGCCGCATTTTGAGAAGAAACCGCCCTTCAGTCGTGTAGCTGCTGGAAGCTTGTAAGACGAATCTGCGCGGCGCAAAGCAATGCCGCCGACTGCAGCGACCGGAGGCGCAGCGCAAGTTGCGCGCGAGAACGACCAGGTTCGGAATTGGTCACTGGCCAGAGTGACAGAAGGGGAGGGAGGCTCGAACACCCAATGGGGAGCAGGGGCAACGGGGGCCCAGAGTGAAGCGCACTGACCCAGCGCAGGGGCGAGTGCGTTAACCAGAACTTCATGGGCCTAAATGGCCATGGACAGACCACATCGGAGATTCGCAGCCTGCGCGCAAAGCGACGGGCCGCTGGCCCAGGGGAAGGTCAGGGACCGACAAAACCAAGAGGGCCGGGCGGGAGCGCGACCCACGAGGAGGAAGCCTGATGCCCTGCACCGCGCAGTGACTGCACGGACTGCTCGCGGAGAAAGCGACGGACGCACCAAGGCTGGGCTGGGCGAGCGCGGAGGTAGGGAAGCCCGAGACCAGAAGGCAGACAGAGGTGGGCAACGGGGGCGAGCCACGCAGAGGAAGCGACTGAAAGAAACATAATGTCGAGCAGAGAGGCACGCGGCCGACGTGGACCTGTGGGGGCGGCGAGGCAGGAAATGCGTCTGGGTATGCTTGGGCACGACGCTCGAACAAATCCGTCCAAACGCCCCGTTCGTCAGGCTACGAGTATTGGACCCAACACTCATGGCAGGCCGTCCTTGCCGTCGTCGTCGCCGTCGTCGTCGTCGCCCTCGTCCTTGCCGTCGTCGTCGTCCCTTCCCCCCTCCCCTCGAGGAGAAGGCGCCGCACCCGCCGCGCAGGCACGGCGCCGCCCCGGTCCTGCCGCGCGGCTCCGTGGGCCGGCGCCCGCTGCCCCCGGGCCCCGTGCCCAGCGGGGCGGCAGCCGCCCCCGGCGCGGCAGCCGCCCCCGGCGCGGCAGCGCCCCCGCTCCCGTCGGAGCCCCCGCCTCCCAGGCGCGCCGGGGAGCTCTCGAGTGTTCGAGCGCGGCCCCCCGCTGTTCCTACTCCTCCTCCTCCGCCTCCTCCTCCGCCTCCTCCTCCGCCTCCTGCTGCTCCTCCTCCTCCTCCTCCTCCTCCTCCTCCTCCACCTCCTCCTCCCAGGCGCGCTGGAGAGCTCTCGAGTGTTCCAGCGTGGCCCCCCGCTCTCCTCGGCTTTCTCGCCGCCTCCCCGTCCCCTCCAGGCTTCCTAGATGGGGTCCGAGTAGATGGGGTCGGAGGATCGCGCCGCATCGCCGATGCATCGCCGATGCGGCTCGATGTGGAGCCCGATTTGCTTCGCGTTGATGTCGCCTCTCATCGCCGACGTCGAAGATGCATCACCGGTGCATCGCCGATGCATCGTTGATGCGACGTGAGCCTCCGACCCCCTACTCGGACCCCATCTGGGAGGCCTCTGTCCCCGCCGCTCCCCTCCCGACCGCCCCCCCGCGAGTGATGCTGTCGATACCCTGTGGGCGGGTCCAGTGTCCCCACGCCGCGTGACCTGGGCCAGCCGCGCGCGTCTCGCCGCCCGTCCTCCCGTGCCGCGCCGCCGCGCGCGCGGCCGCGGCGCCAGAGTAGAGCGCTGCCAGGGGCGGCTCCGCTGCCCAGGATGGCCCCGGCTTTTCCAGGGAAGCTCAGATAAGCACGACCGACGTGGGCACGGGAAGAGCGGGGACGACAACCCACAGCACTCCTTGCCCATTTTGAACAGGATTCGCTGTCTGTGTCGCCGATGGCGCTGTCCATTTGAGACAACAGGTTTCTTGTCCAACGGCATCCGCTGCCGTTCATGGACGAGACTTGCTGTTGGGCATCATGCCCAATTCTTCCGTATCCTATGCGGGCGTGCCGATCTGGCGGCCCCTGAGCACCCACACGAGGCCCAATGGAGTCCAGGGCTCCAAAATCTGATTCCAGGGGCCCCAAAATGGTGCGACGAGCCAGGAGCACCCACTCTGGCAACCCCCGTCATGTCACGACGACGATGGCGACGACGACGACGTCGACGACGACGACGACGGCGACGACGACGACGACAGCGACTCGGCGCCATCCGCAGTCCCGCTCCCATCGGGCCCCTTACTGCCCAGGAGCGCCCGTCGTCGTCGTCGTCGTCGTCGTCGTCGTCGTCGTCGTCGTCGTCGTCGTCGTCGTCTTGAAGTTTTCCGGGTGTCTCTGGGGGTCCTCGTCGCTGCGGCTGGGCGTGGCCTGAAGAATTTGCCAGGATGCACCCGTGGGAGGAGTCCAGGGACAGATTTTGAGCGGATCTTGGTCGGAACACGACGTCGACAGCACTGACGGCGACGACGGCCACGAAGGTGGTGGCGACAGCGACGGTGACGACGATGGTCCATGCCTTCGGCGAGGCTCCCCAGCGAAAGCGTGAAATGCTCGCCCCTGAGATGTCTTACGCCTTCCAAAAATGGGGCCAGAGTAGATGGGGTCGGAGGATCGCGCTGCATCGCCGATGCATCGCCCGTGCGGTTCGATTTGGGGCGCGATGCATCGCCGATGCATCGCGCCCCAAATCATCGATGCATCCACGACGTCGCCGATGCATCCTTCACGTCGCCGGTGCAGCACCGATGTAACGCCAATGCGCTAGCGACGTAACGCGATCCCCCGATGCCCTCGGACCTCCGACGTCGTGTTCTTTCTGTTGTTATTTTTCATTATGTTGTGTTTGTTTGTTGTTTCTCGTTATTTCAAGCTTCGCGCGGCCCGCTTAGCTTCGACCAGAAGAGGTGCGCTCTCGACCAAAAAGTTTGTTGTTTCTCTTAACGTCGATCCTGGAGGTCTGGACCCCTTCCCCGTGCCTGGCTTTTAATCCCGAGCCGCTCTTTGACGGTTCTAAAAGCCCCTGCGAGGGCCCCCTGAGGCCGAACAAGGCCAAAAACAATCCGTCGTGATTTTTCAGCAACGACGAGGAGGAGGAAGGGGAGGAGGAGGAGGAGGAGGATCAGGATGACGAGGAGGAGGAGGAGGAGGAGGAGGAGGAGGAGAAGGAGTAGGAGGAGGATGAGGAGGAGGAGCAGGAGGAGGAGGAAGAGGAGGACGAGGAGGATGAGGACCAATGTAAACCTAAGAGTTATCAGCGATGTCGGAATCAATCTTCCTTCCAAGCTCCCTCTTCATAGGCTCCTACAAAGTTTAATTTCAACTGAGGGAACTGCCTCGTTGGAGGACAACCGTTTGAAGACCCTGAGGCATGCGAAGACATTGTTCTCGGGACTCCAACGCCACGGATCAACCTAACTGTTGCGTTTTCACGATCTTGAGTCGTGATAGAACGCCATTCCTTGGACTTGAACACGGCGAATCAACGTAACTGTTGCATCCTCATAATCCTGAATTTTTCCAATACGCAATATAAGTCTTTGCAATTTTAAACAACGGATGTGCGCGGCGCTATAGCGAGAGCCACATTTTGAAAAGGGGCCGCCCTCAATCCGTGAACCTCTGGCGAACATTCAAAACGAATGTACGCGGCGTTCAGGCGAGAGCCACGTTTTGAAAACCACCCGCCCTCAATCCGTGAAGCTCTTACGATTTTTACAACGACTGTGCGCAGCGCTAAGGCGAGAACCATATTTTGAAAAGGACCCGCGCTCCATGTGTGAAATTCTTGCAGTTTTCAAAACGAATGTGCGCTGCGCTAAGGCGAGAGCCACATTTTGAAAACCACCCGCCCTCAAACCGTGAATCTCTTAGCATTTTTTTGCGAATTTGCGCGGCGCTAAGACGAGAACCACATTTTTTAAACCAGTCGCCCTCAATATTTAGAACTCTTGCAATTTCTCACAACGAATGTGTGCGGCGCTAAGGCGAGAGCCACATTTTGAAAACGACACGCCCTCCATGTGGGACACTCTTGCACATCTTTAAAACGAATGTGCCAGAGCCACATTTTGAAAAGCACCCGCCCTCCATTTGTGAAGCTCTTGCCAGTGTTCAAGCCTGGGCCATCAGTGGTGAGGAAGTCTCGGGCGAAACGCCCAGCCCGCTCTAAAACTTGGCCCCAGAGTGCGACAGGGAGAAGCTGTTTATAAGGAAACGGAATGGAGGAGGAGGGCGCCACCTGGGAGGAGGCCTCCAGCTCTTCGGCCCCGCCGCTTCCTCCGCGCCAGGCGGGCCGGCGGCGTGGCCGGCGAGCCGCCGGCGCCCCCCAGCGGCTCGGCGCCGCCGGCGCCCGCCGGCGGAGGAGCAGCCGATCCGGAGGGCGCGCAGCCCGCGCGCCTTCGGGACCGCCGCGGCCGCCGTCGACCGTTCTCCTTCGGTAGCAAATCGTGGGAGCCTGTACCCTTCTAATTTTGTCTTTCGCGTCGATTCGCGTCGATTGGCGTGTCGATGGGATAGTCCGATTTAGCGCCGATTGGCGTCGATTCAGCGTCGATTGAGCGTCGATTGGCGTCGATGTAGCGTCGCCTAGCGTCGATTCGCAAGAGCCGACAAGATGGTATGGGAGGCTCCCATGAGTTGCCACAGAAGTTCCCCCTCGATTACACGTAAGAGTGACCCTTCGCCGGAGTGACCTTTGTTGCGGGCCCACGTGTGCTCCCCGATCGCGGAACGAGATGCAACCGCAGCGGCTGGCGCGCTTGGTCTTGGTCCCCTCGCGCCCGCCCTGAATCAGGAGGGGAAACAACACACAGACACAATTCATCGTCGATCCCCAGGAAAATGGAAAATATGCGAACATATGGGAAGTGGGCGGGACGACGAAAACCCATAAAATGTTGGAAAATATTGGATCTTGGGATTTGTGTGAATTTATTGGTGTGTCCATTGGGCCCCTTCCCTGAGGCCGCGCACCAAGGGCCACTCCTGCCTGGGGTCACTCCTGCGCGCAGCCGATCGCAGCCCCAAAAGGAAGACCCACCCCCGGCCGCAACGGGCAGCCTGGCCGATTGGGTGCCCGCGCTCGAGCGCCAGCCTCGAAGGCCGTTGACGTCTCACCTCCCACCCCCTGGTCCACGGCACCCCGCCTGCCGGGGTCGGGGCTCAAGAGGCGGGGGTCGATACAAACGGGGTCAGCCAGAGCGGCCGGTCTTGCAGTATCCTGCAGGACCAGGGTCGCAGTGACCCGGGGTTGGGTGCAGGATCTTGCAGGATCTTGCAGGATTCTGCAAGGCTTGACTGACCCGGGTCTGAATTGACCTGGGTGATCACCTCCCTTTCTTTTTTGTTTTTAAAATTTGTTCTTTTTTTTTTCTTTTTAGGTTTGTTTTTTCTCATATTTTTTTTTTTTTTATTTTTGTCTTTTTTTTTTTATCTCTGTTTTTTTTTTTTGTGCTTTTTTTCGTTTATTTTTCCCCTATTTTTTTTTTTTTTCTTTTTTTGCCCAGGGATCGCAGGAAAGAAAAAATCGCTCACAAGCTCAACTTTTTGGGCTCCGCGCGAATTTTCTGGGTCCGCCGCTGGGTCCCTCCTTCCGGCGCCGCCTCTGTCGCTCCGCCATGGCGCGCTCTGTGCGCAAGGTGACGGAGGAGAGGAGGAGGGAGGAGGAGGAGGGGAGGAGGGAGGAGGAGGAAGGAGGAGGAGGAGGAGGAAAGTAGGAGGAAGAGGAGGAGGGAGGAGGAAGGAGGAGAGGAAGGAGGAGGAGGATGAGGAAGCGGAAGGAAAAGGAGGGGGAGAGAGGGGAGGGAGGCTTTTTTGAGGGGAGGGAAGTGAGGGAGGAGGGAGGGAAGGAGAGGGAGGAGGAGGAGGAGGAGGGGAGGAGAGGAGGAGGAGGGAGGAGGAGGAGCCTGTGGATCCGCCCGCTGCAGGGGGAGAACGGGGCAGCCGCGGCTTCGGCGGCCGGAGGGCCGACGACGCCGCCTGCTGCGAGGCCACGGCAGCGGCCCCCCTCTTTCGAGGCGGGGGCCGAGCTGGGCGGGGCGGTCGAGGTTCTTCCTTCTTCCTCGGCCTCCTCCTCGGCCTCCTCCCCGGGCCCCCTCGGCCTCCTCCTCTCATCTCTCCTCCTCGCATTCCTTCCCATCCTACTTTCCTCATCCCTCTCATAGTTCCTCCCTCTTGCCTCTTGCTTCCCTCCCTCCTGCTTTTCCTTCTCCCTCCTCGCCCTCTCCCTCCCTCCGGCTTCCACTCCTCCTCCCTCCCTTCCCTCCCTCCTCCCTCCCTCCCTCCTCCATCCATCCTCCTCCTCCTCCTCCTCCTCCTCCTCCTCCTCCTTTCTTGACGTTGGACGAACTAAGGCTGCAGCTTGGAGCGTGTATTGTGCAAACAATGCCGACTTCCACGCTGCGGTAAAAGCAATCAAGTAGGGCGATGAGACAGGCGAATAATGGTCGCCCATGAGGGCGAGAGCAACCGAGTCCGCTGCACGAGGAGGTGATGCTACGAGTACAAACTAACATACCTTGACCCACGAAACATCAAGGGAGTTGCTATTGAGGGAGATTAGCCACACCTGCAGGCGGTCTGGCAGGAGAGACTCCGCCACCTCCCGCAAGCTAAAATAATACATTACCACCTTTCTCTAGGGGCAGGCATGCACAGCTAGCAGGCGGCACGTGAGAGATAAAACAACGGTATGCGATGTAAGCGCGTCTGAATAGTCAACAACACCCACCTCCCCAACCCATCTCCATGACAATTCCCCATCCCCATCAATCGAATCCCCACGGCAGGGTCATGTCAATGGAAGAGGCAGCGGCTGCAATCTAGAGAGATGGTGAAAGAGACTGGTGGCCTTCATTGTTGATTGCCTATGCTGTAGCTGCGTGCATTGGTAGCGTTGAGGTCCGCTGCGTTGAGAGGCTGGCTCAAGCGAGATGTGTGGCCTAGAGGGTAAACTTGCAGAGTCAGAAGCTAATGAGCGAATGAGATAGAATGAGCAGATGCTGGCAAACACTGAAGAGAAGAGTGGTAACTAGTCTCAGAGTGTTGCGGAGATTCGTTGACGTTCTTACGTGTCCCAGAAGCGAGCACAAAGACGGGTAAGACAGAGAGTAGGCCCGCTCCACGTCCCCCGTCCATCCTCTTTTATGATGTTCCAACCTACTTTAACCTTGACCACCCAAAATAATTTCGAGCACGAAGGAAGTACCGAAACTGGAGGGCTTTCACATGTCGGGCCCTGGGAGGCGATACTCGTTCGGCACTGTTTCGATACTTTTCTGGGTGCTCGAAATTATTTCTGGGATGTGGTCCTGAAGTACGATGGGAGCAGCATCATTTTAGACCCCCACCTCCCCAACCCATCTCCTCTGGGCCGGCGCCGCCGGGCCCAGTGTGCAGTGCTGTAAGCAAAGACGCGGGGTGGGGGAGGGAGGTTACTGCAGGGTACGGTTTAAAGACTGATGGCAAGAGAACAACAACAGAGCAGGAGGAAGTAACGTTTATCAGGAGGTAAAAACACAATTAATCGTGTATTCCGCAGATAATATGGGAAAATATGGGAAGTGGGGGAGGAAGACGAAAACCCAGAAAATATTTGAAAATAGGGGGAATCCTGGGATTTGTGTGTATTTGTTCGTGTGTCCCTGGGCTCCCCTCGGTTTAGGCTGGCACACCAGGTGGCTGGCCTGTGCGAAATGCCACTTGCTGCAGCCTGCTGCGCTTGTGTGGCCGCTAAAGCGTGACTGAGAGCTGCGAAGAAACAGGAGTGCAGGCTAGGCGGCAGTTCTTGGGATGCCGCCCAGGGTTTTTCGGTTCACCCCAAACCTCCATGGTCCCAGGACCCTCGTGCCTTTTGTATTCTTCTCGGGTGAAGCACGAACCCTTTTGACATCTGAGCGGTGACTGCAAGGCTGGTACACGTAGGGCTTGCCTGTAGCGGGCTGCGGCAATGAGTAAGCAGAATGCGCAGGAGTAGCACTAAGCCGGATGTCGTAAGGAGGACAACTATGCGTGAAGCTCTGATCTAATGGTGGCAGACCTTGGGCTGTACCTGTAACTGAGGGGCCTCACCTAATGTCCAGGGGGCCGGAGAGAAGCAAGCGTGGAGGCGACTGAGAAGTAAACGGGTGAGGCCGCAAGGAGGGGTTGTCAAGTAGCGGCTGCTGCGAGAACGGTGTCATGATCCACCCTACCCATGGCTGATCAGATGCCCCCCCCCTCCTCTTGTCGGACCGCGGTCCCCTGGAGCGCGCTCTGCCTCCTGCGCGCGTCCCTAGGGGAGAAGATGTCCGCGGTGCCATGCAGCAACATGCAGGAGAGGAACAACAATGAGATAGGCTAGCACAGAACACACACAAGAGAGGGGCATCCTCGCCGCCGTCGGCGGCGCTCCCGCCAAGCCAACACCCACCTCCCCAACCCACGTCCTAGGCCAGCACCGCCAGGCCGAGAGTGCTGTGCTGTCAAACAATGCTGTAGGGTTGGGGAGGGAGGTCTGCTACAAAGGAGAAGAGAAGCGAGGAGCTAGTCTCAATGTGCCACTGTTATTTGTTAGTGTACCTTAGCGGCTCAGAAGCAAGCAGCAACGACGCGAGAGGAAGAGGAGGGATCATGGGGAGTATCACACCGAAAGAGGCGAAGCCAGACGTCTCCTCCTCCTCCTCCTCCTCCTCCTCCTCCTCCTCCATCATCCTCAACCGTCCTACCTCCTCCTCCTTCCCTCCTCCTCCTCCTCCTCCCTCCTCCTTCCACTCCTCCCCCTCCTCTCCTCCTTACTCCCCCTCCTTCCTCCTCATCTCCTCCCTCCTTTCCCCTCCTCCCTTCTCCTGTCAGCGTCGTGTGTTCTTCACGTCGCGATAGTCCAGGTTATCAGGCCCGCCGCCCCCCCCCCCCCACCCACATGTGATGCTCACCCCCCACCCCCCCCCCCGCCACCGACATATTTATCTTTCTTTTTTTTTTTTAGCTTGCGCAGGTACGAAGGGGCCAAGTTTCTGCAGTGCTGGTGCGCGCGGGCCATGCGCGGGGCTTTGCCCCGGGCGGGAAAAGTCAGGGTCAGCTCCTCCTCCCCCCCCCTTCCTCCTCCTCCACTCCCTCCTCCTCCTCCTCCTCCTCCTCTCCCCTCCTCCTCCTCCTCCCCCTCCTCCTTCCTCCTCTCCCTCCTCTCCTCTTGCGGACAACCTTCCCCCCCACCTCCCCCCCCCCCACTGGACAAGCCGCGTCGTCGCCGAAGAGTGCAAAACGGCTTCCTATGACGGGCGAACAGCACACACACTTTTTGCGTCGGCGGCGAGGCAGGGGACGTCTGCGCTGGCGATGGGATGCCTAAACGGGGATGCCGTTAGAGCGAATTGTGCCACCATTCAAGAGGAGGAGGAGCAGGGGGAGGCCGCGGCCGAAAGAGTGGCGGGCGGACGGAGCGAGCGGCTCAGGGGGGACGGAGCGCTCCCCGAGCGAGTCATGGGAATGGGTGCGGGGCGTCGGACCCCGGGGGGGCGCTCCCGTTCGAGCGGGGACACCCATCCGACAACACGCACCCGCGACGCCCTCCGCTCCCCCTGCGTTGCGTTGCATCCTCGGGGGGCTGCGCCTGTCCCCCAAATTGGTGTCTTTTCTCGTGCCCGACGCGGGCTCGATGCGGACTCGGCGCGGCTTTGGCGTGGATTCGACGCTGATTCGGCACGGATTCGACACGGATCCGACGCGGCGAAAGAGCGCGTTCTGTGGTCGCTTGGAGGGGGGGGGGTTTGGAACCGGACCCCCTTCCCCCCCGTGG
>CAUYUJ010007336.1:55000-71470 GCA_963575745.1 Prorocentrum cordatum
CCCACCCAGCCCGCGCCGCGGCTCGCGACGACCCCGCCCCGCGGCCGCGCCGGGAGCCGCGCGCCGGTAGGGGCGCCCCCAGAGGCGGAAGGTGGCGAAAAAACTGAGAGGATCGAGGATCGGAGGAGGAAGAGGTACCGATGCTGGTGCCCCTGCCTCGTTTTCCCCCTTTCGGGCCTCCTCGGAGGCCCTCGTCGCCACCGCTGGACTCGCCTCGGGATCCTGGTCAGAATGCACCGCAGGAGAGGTCCGGGCAGTAGCGGTATCGGTACCTTGTGGTTTCCCCTCCCCAGAGACGGAAGGTGGCGAAAGTCGAAAAAGAAGAAACGCTATAAGCATAAACTTCTGGCGCTCCGCGCGGGTTTCTTGGATCCGCGCTGGGCCCCCCAGTGGCGCCTCCGGCGCCGCCGCTGGCGCGCGGAGCGCGCCAGGGAGGGGACCCAGCGCAGATCCAAGAAATCCGCGCGGAGCGCCGAAAGTTGATGTTTATGTTTTTTTGTCCCTTCTTCTTCTTCTACTTCGGATCGTGGACGTCTTGCCGATTGGGTGCTGCGTGCGGGGTGGGATCTTGGTGAACGGCCCGCGCTCGAGCGCCAGCCTCGAGGGCCGCCGACATCGCACTCCCCTCCGCCTGGTCACGGCACCCCGCCTGCCAGAGATGCCGGCGGGTGCCGCCGTCAGGGTTTGGGGCGGTTTTTTGGATCCCCCCCCTCTCACCCCAGATCCCTGAGATCTGGGCGTTGCAATCTTTCGACCGCCGCCCAGCCGCGGTGGTTTGCCCAGACGAGTTCGTCTCCCTCTTCCTGCTCCTCCGCGTCCTCCTGCTCGTGTTTTGTTTTTGGGATTCTCTGCGTGTGGGTGTTTGTGCGATCATGCGTCTTCTCATTGTTTTCTGTGGGTCCTGCAAACTCTGTTGCTTGCACCGCTGGGCTGGAGATGAGAGGGGGGCCGATGATGGTTGAACTGACGACGACGATGAAAACTGCGACATGTTCTGTCGCGTGCGCCCCGTCTGCGCGCAAGTCCGTTGTCTGCTTGCCATGGCGGTGGCACGCTGCGGAGTGATTGCTGCGGGCATGCCTGCTTCCCCTACGCGCCGACCCCGAGGGAGAATTCAGCTCGCCTCCCCCTCCTCGTCGGCCACGGCCCAAACGCATGACTCCGCGACTCCGCGCGGAAACACTCGCGCGAGGACATCTGCACAATGCCAGTGGCCAGCGCGACACGATAACGACGCAGTGCGTCCAACCCGCTGGCCACGCCCGCGCACCACAGCAGGCCTCACCCGACAGAATCTTGCACCGCCTTCTTGGCCTCGCTGGCGCTGTGTCTACCCGCGTTGCCCGCGCGGCGCATCGTGTTCTTGACGTGCCCCTGCTCTCCGACTCCACGGAGTTGTCGCCCGCCGCGAGCTTGAAGTACAGCTTCGTCTCCTGGACGGCAGGCGTCTTGCCGCGGGAGTGGCGGCGCGGAGCGGCGGCCGGGCGCTTCGGGAGCTTGCTCTTCAGCAGCCTCGTCAGGGGCATGTAGACCTTGCCCTGGTGGTTCATGAGAGGCAGGCCGGCTGGGAACGAGGAGGAGAGAGGGAAGGGAGGAGAAAGGGAGGCGGAGGAGGAGGAGGAGGAGGAGGAGGAGGAGGAGAAGGATGTGGAGGAGGAGGAGCAGGAGGAGGAGGAGGAGGAGGAGGAGGAGAAGGATATGAAGGAAGAGGAGGAGGAGGAGGAGGAGGAGGAGGAGGAGGAGGAGGAGGAGGACGAGGAGGAGAAGGGTGTGAAGGAGGAGGAGGAGGAGCACGAAGAGGAGGCTGAGGAGCAGGAAGAGGCATGATGTTGATGTTGATGTTGATGTTGATGTTGATGTTGATGATGATGATGATGATGATGATGATGATGATGATGATGATGATGATGATGATGATGATGAAAATGATGATGAGGAGGAGAAGGAGGACAAGGAGAAGGAGGAGGAGGACAAGGTGGAAAAGGAGGAGAAGGAGGAGGAGGAGGAGGAGAACGAGGAGGAGGAGGAACAGGAGGAGGGAGAAAGAGGAGACTGGGAAGGAACATTAGGAGGACGGGAGGAGGAGGGAGGAGGCAGATGAGGGGGAGGCGGGGGAGAAGGAATATTTCTTCAGGAAGGCGCTGACAGTTCAATCAACGCAAAAAATAGCAAACACAACCAAACGAAGAGTTGACAGGTTTAAAACACGAAAAAATCAAGGCGCTGGCGAAGAATCCTGGGCCGGTCTCGGGAGGGCCAGCATTAGTTTCGAACTCAGCACATGTTTTGTGTTTTCTGGTTTTTGTTTGCTTGTTGTCGTTGTTTGATTTCTATTTTAGGTTGTTATGTGTGAGAATGAACCGCTCCTCGTATCCATCCATCTGATTCAATTTGATTCACTATGGTTCAATCGCTTCCAACACGAGAGCACGTCCTTGCGAGTGGGAGCCTTGGCTACCACATGCATGCGTATGCCCTGCTTGGCTATCGCATGTGTAGGAGAGATGTATACAGAGAGAGCGAGAGAGAGAACAACAACATGTATACGCATATATATATATATATATATATATGTATAAAAAAAATATTTGTATTTATATGTATACATATATGTATATGTGTGTGTATATATATGTATGTATTTATATACATGAATATGTAAACACACACATATATATAAAGAGAGAGAGAGAGAGAGAGAGAACGATAGAAAGAGAGAGATATAGAGAGAGACAAAGAGAGAGAGAGAGAGAGAGAGAACAAGAGTCAGAAAGAGGAAGAGACAGAGAGCGATAGAGAGAGCATACAAACAAGAAAGAGAGAGAGAGAGAGAGAGAGGGAGAGAGAAGGAGAAAACGAAAATAAGAAAGAGAGAGAAAGAGAGAGATAACAACAACGATTTAGAGGGTGAATCGAGGCGCAAAGGACCAACATGTATGGTCTAGGGCAAACCGCCGCGGCTGTGGGCAATCTTTTCACGCCAGAAGTTCTCGCCACGTGTCGGGTCCTTAGGGCCCTCGCAGATCGTTCCTGCTCGAGAAACGCCGCGGAGAGATGGAGTCCAGTGCTCCAATCGTCATTTTTCGCGATGTCGTGGAGGCCCATGCCAAGAAACATTCTGCTTGCCTCCAGGGTGCCCTGGGTTTCTTGGGTTTCGATGGTTTTGCTGTGGAAAGCGTGACGTTCCCACACCAAAAACCAATGGACGTCCTGGAATTTCAGGGTAAGGTTTCTTGTGGAAGGTTTCCTGTGGACTGGCCCCCACTGCATCGCAACGTCGGATCTCAGGGTTGGCGATACCCGTATTCGTGGCCTCGCGGGCCGGAGCCCCTGGCCGTGATCCCGCGGCCACGGGGCGTTTTTGTCGCCGGTGCCCCGCGCGTAACGTGTCCGTGCGCGCGCGCATTCGCGGGATCGCGTCTCAGAATCCATGCCGCGAGTGCGCGGACACGGACGTGTACGTAGCTCGTGGGCAGAAAGCCTGCGTAAGCATAAACTCTCGGAGTTGCGGGCCGATTTCTTTGATCGGCGCTTGGGCCTCCGTGGCGGCACCTGCGGCGCCGCCCCTTGCGAGCTCCGCGCTCCAGGGAGGGGGCTCTCAACGCAGATCCAAGAAATTCGCGCGGAGCTACGACAGTTTATGTCTGTAAAATCCAATCGAGCATGTCTCTCTACAGGAGGAATATTCAAGAAGAGTCTAAAAGTAGTCAGGGAACGTTTTTTGGGTAGAGTTTTTTTTTTTTTTTTTTCTCGGCTAGTTTGCATTTTTCGTCCAGAATCCCCCTGTAGGAGGACATGCCCGACCTAACTGTAGACGTGAGAGGTACCGATGCCGCTGCCCTTCCCTCGTTTTCGCCTTCTCGGGCCTCCTTGGAGGACTTCGTCGCCACGGCCAGACTCGCTTCGAAATGCTGGTCAGAACGCACCCTGGGAGAGGTCCAGGGAGTACTGGTGTCGATATTCCTGGTTTTGCTCCCAGAGCGAAGCGGCCAAGCCTATGGGTATCTCTGGAGCTCTTGGAGATTCCCAGAAACCTCGAAGGCCCGCGGAGGTCCAGAAAGGGACACCCACGCCTAAACACTTAGATCTTCGATGTTCGATACCCTGACATCCGAGGATGTGCTTTTTCAACCCGCGGGCCCCAGAGGTCCCGACCCCTTCCCTGGGGGCAATTCTTTGTCCCAAAACCATTTTTGATTGCCGCTGGGCCCGCAAACGGCTCCGAAGTGGGGAGAAACGCCAGGATTGAACAGTTTAATCCGACGCGTGTCTGGGACGTCGAACCTCGATCCCCCCTGCTTTCCCCGCTCAAGGGCGACGCCCCCTCCAAGGGTGTCCGCGGTTCGGCCAGTTTGGCTGCGTTGCAGTTGCCTATCGGTTTCGGCTGGCTTCGATCTCGTTGTCGGTTCGGCTGGTTTTCGGTTGCAGTGCCTGTTCGTTTTCGACCCTTACCCCCCCCACTCACCCCGTCCCGGGTGAGGAGAGTGGTGCCTTGATCTGAGAACGAGCGTGTTCTGCCGCTGCTGGCAGAAAACGGGGGGGGTCACAGGGGGTTTCCAACCCGCCTCCCCCCCCCCGCTTCCCCTCAAAACCCGGGGGGGTCACTGGGGGTTCCGAATCACCCCCCCTCCCGGTCCATCATGAAAAGGGGAGGGGTCACTGCCGGTTCGAACTTCCCCCCCCGCCCCCCCCCCGGAAAACCAGGGAAGGCCACTAACTGCTCGACCCCCCCCCCATTCGCCGCCAGCAAACGACTTCCCCTCCTCCCCCACTCTAAATGGGGGACTGTGGTGGCGACACTGGTTGGGACGGTGGCGGGAATGGTGGTGGGGAGTGGGGATGTGGGGACAGTGGGGGCAGTGGGGAGAGTGAGACTGTGGTGAGGACAGTGGTGGGGACAGAGGGGACAGTGCGACAGTGATGGGGGCACTGGCGGGGACAGTGGGGACAGTGGTGGGAAGAGTGGTGACAGTGGGACAGTGGTGGGGACATTGGGGGCAGTGGGACAGTCGTGGGGATGGTGGTGGTGGGGACAATGGTGAGGGGACGGTGGGACAGTGGTGGGGACAGTGGGACGGTGGTGGGGACAGTGGTGAGGGCGGTGGTGGGACAATAGGGCAGTGGTACAGTGGGGAGAGTGGTGGGGACAGTGAGGAGAGAGGGTTCAGTGGTGGGGACAGTGGGGAGAGTGGGGCAGTTGTGGGGACAGTGGGGACGCTGGGACAGCACAGTGGGACAGCGGTGGGGACAGTGGGCACATTGGGACAGTGGTGGGGACAGTGGGGACAGTGGGACAATGGTGGGGACAGTGGGGACAGTGGGGCAGTGGTGGGGACAGTGGTTGGGACAGTGGGGACAGTGCGACAGTGGTGGGGGCACTGGTAGGGACAGTGGTGGGAAGAGTGGGGACAGGGGGACAGTGGTGGAGACAGTGGGGACAGTGGGGACAGTGGGGCAGTGGTGGGGACGGTGGTGGGGACAGTGGCGAGGGGACAGTGGGACAGCGGTGGGGACAGTGGGGAGAGTGGGACAGTGTTGGGGACGGTGGAGGTGGGGACAATGGGACGGTGGTGAGGACGGTGGTGGGGACAGTGGGGACAGCGGTGCAGTGGGGACAGTGGTGGGGACAGTGGGGACAGGTGTACGTTGATGGGAGTGGTGGGGACAGTGGGACAGTGGCACAGTGGGGAGAGTGGTGGGGACAGTGGGGAGAGTGGGACAGTGGTGGGAACAGTGGGGACAGTGCGACAGTGGTGGGGGCAGCGGGGATCGTGGGCAGTGGGAAGAGTGGGACCGTGGTGGGGACAGTGGTGGGGACAGTGGGACAGTGTTGGGGGCACTGGTGGGGACAGGGGGACAGTGGTGGGAACAGTGGGACAGTGGAGGGGACAGTGCGGACAGTGGGACAGTGGTGGGGACGGTGGTGGTGGGGACAGTGGTGAGGGCGTCGGTGAGGACGGTGGTGGGGACCCAGGAGTCGTTTGCTGGTGGCGAGTGGGGTGGGTGGGTGCGGTGTTCGAGCTAGTAGTGACCCCCACCAGTTTTCCGGAGAGGGGTGGGGGGTTGGGGGGGTTTTGCTGGGGGAGGAGGCGTTTTTGGACGGCCCCGAGGCCCGGCAAGGCCCCCCCGAGGCCGAAAACAACGAGAAGCCGCCCGTCGTGATTCTTTCCTGGCTCGAGGGGGCCTGGGCCTCGCAGCCTGAGAAGCAAGACCAAAAGAAGAAACAACGCCATAAGCAATTTTTTTTGGTGCTCCGCGCGGATTTCTTGGATCTGGGCTAGAAGCCCGCTCCCTGTCGCGCGGAGCGCGCCAGGGGCGGCGCCGGAGGCGCCGCCCATCCTGAGGTGCTGGGTCCTCGTTTTGAAGAGACAGCGCCCGCGTCCTCCCGCTGCCCCCCATCCCTCTTCCCATCATTAGCATCACCGTCACCATCAGCATCGTCATCATCATCATCATCATCATCATCATCATCATCATCATCATCATCATCATCATCATCATCATCATCATCATCATCATCATCACATTCATCATCATTTCGGCACACCCCTCATGAAGTTCGTGGCCCCACATGGAGCTCCACCGAAGGCCCCAGTGGGTGCGGTTGCGTGCGTCACCGCCACCCATTACGGCACACCCCTCACAAGGTTCGCGACCCCACAATGAGCTCCACCGAAGGCCCCAGTGGGTGCGGTTGCATGCGTCACCGCCGCTCATTACGGCACACCCCTCACACGGTTCGTGGCCCCATAGGGAGCTCCACCGAAGGCCCCAGTGGGTGCGGTTGCATGCGTTACCGCCACCCATTACGGCACACGCCTCACACGTTTCGTGGCCCCACATGGAGCTCCACCGAAGGCCCCAGTGGGTGCGGTTGCATGCGTCACCGCCACCCATTGCGGCACACCCCTCACACGTTTCGTGACCCCACATAGAGTTCCACCGAAGGCCCCAGTGGGTGCGGTTGCATGCGTCACCGCCACCCATTACGGCACACCACTCACACGTTTCGTGACCCCACAAGGAGCTCCACCGAAGGCCCCAGTGGGTGCGGTTGCATGCGTCACCGCCACCCATTACGGCACACCCCTCACATGGTTCGTGGCCCCATAGGGAGCTCCACCGAATGCCCCAGTGGGTGCGGTTGCATGCGTCACCGCCGCTCATTACGGCACACCCCTCACACGTTTCGTGGCCCCACAAGGAGCTCCACCGAAGGCCTCAGTGGGTGCGGTTGCATGCGTCACCGCCACCCATTACGGCACACGCCTCACACGTTTCGTGACCCCACATGGAGTTCCACCGAAGGCCCCAGTGGGTGCGGTTGCATGCGTCACCGCCACCCACTACGGCACACCCCTCACACGTTTCGTGGCCCCACATGGAGCTCCACCGAAGGCCCCAGTGGGTGCGGTTGCATGCGTCACCGCCACCCATTACGGCACACCCCTCACACGGTTCGTGGCCACACAGGGAGCTCCACCGAAGGCCCCAGTGGGTGCGGTTGCATGCGTCACCGCCGCCCATTACGGCACACCCTTCACACGGTCCGTGGCCCCATAGGGAGCTCCACCGAAGGCCCCAGTGGGTGCGATTGCGTGCGTCACCGCCACCCATTATGGCACACACCTCACAGGGTTCGTGGCCCCATAGGCAGCTCCACCGAAGGCCCCAGTGGGTGCGGTTGCATGCGTCACCGCCACCCATTACGGCACACCCCTCACACGTTTCGTGACCCCACAAGGAGCTCCACCGAAGGCCCCAGTGGGTGCGGTTGCGTGCGTCACCGCCACCCACTACGGCACACCACTCACACGGTTCGTGGCCCCATAGGGAGCTCCACCGAAGGCCCCAGTGGGTGCGGTTGCATGCGTCACCGCCACCCATTACGGCACACCCCTCACACGGTTCGTGCAGCCCCATAGGAAGATCCACTAAGGACCAGTGGGTGCGGTTTGCATGCGTCACCCGCCGCCCATTTACGGCACAACCCTCACACGGTTTTCGTGGCACAATAGGGGACGCTTCAACCGAAGGCCCCAGTGGGTTGCGGAATGGCCCATTGCTCACCGCCACCCATTACGGCACACCCCTCACACGGTTCGTGGCCCCATAGGGAGCTCCACCGAAGGCCCCAGTGGGTGCGGTTGCATGCGTCACCACCGCCCATTACGGCACACCCTTCACACGTTTCGTGGCCCCACAAGGAGCTCCACCGAAGGCCCCAGTGGGTGCGGTTGCATGCGTCACCGCCGCCCATTACGGCACACCCCTCACACGTTTCGTGACCCCACAAGGGGCTCCACAGAAGGCCCCAGTGGGTGCGGTTGCATGCGTCACCGCCGCCCATTACGGCACACCCCTCACACGGTTCGTGGCCCCACAGGGAGTTCCACCGAAGGCCCCAGTGGGTGCGGTTGCATGCGTCACCGCCGCCCATTATGGCACACCCCTCACACGGTTCGTGGCCCCATAGGGAGCTCCACCGAAGGCCCCAGTGGGTGCGGTTGCACGCGTCACCGCCACCCACTACGGCACACCCCTCACACGTTTCGTGACCCCACAAGGAGCTCCACCGAAGGCCCCAGTGGGTGCGGTTGCATGCGTCACCGCCGCCCATTACGGCACACCCTTCACACGCAATTCGGCACACCCCTCATGCGGTTCGTGGCCCCAAAGGGATCGCCACCGAAGAAAATGCTCACACTTGCGGTACCCACTTTTGCATATGGTTTGGTCCTTCGCCAGGCTAATGTTTTTTCTTTTTCTCCGCTACTTCTTCGAAAGACGCCTCCCCGCCCCCAGGGGCGACGCCCCCTCGCCAGGCCCTGCCCTCTGCCTGCGAGGGCTCGCGGGCGGCGGCCCGCGGCGCGGGCAGCTGTTCCTCTGCGGCACCCGAGGGGGCAGCCGGGGAAGGCCCCGCCTGCGGGGGGAAGGGGGAGGGGGCAAGCTAAGTACGCTCGCGTCATATCTGACGTCCTACCCCTTCATCCCTTACCATGGCGTAGGAGGAGGGGGAGGAGGAGGAGGAGGAGGAGGAGGAGGAAGGAGGAGGAGGAGGAGGAAGGAGGAGGAGGTATGAGGAGGAGGAGGAGGAGGGGGAGAGGAGAAGGAGAAGGAGGAGGAGGAGGAGGAGGAGGAGGAGGAAGGAGGCGGAGGAGGGAGGATGAGGAGGAGGAGGAGGAGGCGGAGGAAATAGTGAGGAGGAGGAGGAGGATGAGGAGGAGGAGGAGGAGAGGAGGAGGAGGGGAGGAGGAGGAGGAGGATGGAGGAAGAGGAGGAGGAGGAGGAGGAGGGAGGAGGGAGGAGGGAGGAGGGCGGAGGGCGGAGGGCGGAGGAGGAGGAGGAGGAGGAGGAGGAGGAGGAGGAGGAGGAGGAGGAGGAGGAGGACGAGGCTGCAAGAAGGGATGCCTGATGATGCTCTGGCGAGGCCGGGATCAGACGGCCAAGACGAGGAGGGGGAGGAGGCGGAGGAGGAGGAGGAGGAAGACGGTGAGGAGAAATAGGAGGAGGACGAGGAGGACGAGGAGGACGAGGAGGACGAGGAGGAGGAAGAGGAGGCGGAGGAGGATGCGCCAGAGGACGAGGATAGGGTGGAAGAGGAGGCTCCTCTGACAAGGCTCTAAAGGTCGGAAGCTCGAATCGGCGAGAACGGTAAACATTGTGCCCCTGGGATGGGGGACCGTTCGGCAGCAGCTCATGGGAGTGAGCGTTGCACGTCCTCGGAAGTCAGCCTTCAGAGTGCACTGGCGTGCGCCAGCGTCTACCAGTCGATGAGAAAGTGCTCACTTGACGCAGCGTCTGTGAGCATCGAGGAGCGTCGACTGGCGTCCGCTCGCACGAGCCAGGGTGTGACACGGGAGGCGCCCGTCAGCTGCCACAGAAGGGGGTCGGGGTGGGCTCCGAGCACCTGGGCCTCCGCCGCCGCTCGCGGAGAGGCTCAGACCACGGGCTGCGCTGCGAGCCTCTGGCGTCGCGACTCTTGACGCCTCGCGTAACCCCTGTCGGTCGTTGAAAGTAGGCATTTCAGGAGTCCCAGGCTCCAATCTGCTTCCAGAGCGCCTTCCTGCTGCGCTGATCGAGTGGCTTCACCCTTTCCGTCCTCTTTTTGGGGGCCGTCGGGCACCCAATCTGCTTTTGACGCCTTCCTACGTCATGCTTCTACCTGCCTCTTCCGACCGAGGGGTAGTCCACAAGCCAAGAGAAGGTGCCAGTTTGGCCCCTCTGAGAAAGAAGGGCTTCTGGGATGTGTCTGTGAAGGAATGGCTCCTCCAACGAGCCCATCTGTGACAGAAGGGCTCGTCACCCTCTTTTCCCTCCCTTGCTTTTCTCGCTCCCGCCCCCCTCTGTATCTCATGCTGGTATTATCCTCGGTCCCCGTCCTGCTGCACTATCCCGGCCCGTCCAGAAACGATCGCCAGACTTCCTGCGCGACGTGCCGCTGCTTGTCTGCTTCTCCCGACGTGCCACTGGTCACCTGCTGCCCCGGTGTGCGACTGGCTGCCCTGCGGCCCTGGACGTGCCACTCGCTGCCTGTTGCCTTGGACGTGTCGCGTCTTGGGCCCATGGCTGTACACGAGGGTGGTCCTGAATGTAAATCCCCCCCCACCCTCGGTGGCCTAATTTTGGAGGCCGTTTTGGCCCTGTTGGGGCCTCCTTGGGCTCTTCTGGGGGCTCTCTTGGGACCCTTTGGGGGGGGGGGCCTGTGAGGTCTCGTTGGGCCATCTTGGCCCTCATGGCTCGAGCCATCTTCGGCTATCTTGAGCTATCTCTGAGACCGTCTTGGGCTGCTGCGGGCCCTCTTGGATTCATCTTGGGCCCATCTTGAAACTCTAAGTACCTGCCCCCCCCCCTCCCAGGCCAAGGGTCGGCAGATAGAGGGGTCAAGACACCCTGCCCGCCCGCAAGCCGTCTCGATCACTCCCACCCGCCCTCTCAGCACATAAGGAGCACCCGAGCCTCAGCATGTTCAGCGGTCGGCTTTGGCCTGGAAAACAAAACCACCGGAGCCCTGGACGCACCGAACATCTGTCAACCCTCCGCAGCGCGCTCCGCCCTCCCTCTCCGCGCCCGTTGGCGGACGCAGGGGCGAGGTGGCCACCACGTACCAGGCGGCCACGCGCGCCCGGCCCCTCCTTGTACCTTTTTGTCCCCTCCTCCTCTCTCCTTCTCCCCCTCCCCCCCCCGTTCCCTTCTTCATCGCCTCGCCTCTTCTTCTCCTTCTCTATCGCTCTTCTCGCTCCCCCGCGATCTCTTCCTCTCCCCCGCCGCTCTGGCGCGCCTCACTCCCGCCTCCTCAAAACCCCTCCCGCCACCTCTCTCCCTTGTCTCCTCTCGAGTCTCCACGTTCCTCCTCTATCCTTTCCTCCACGTCTCGCGACCCTTTCCCCCTCGTCTTCATCCTCCTCTTTCTCCCCTCCTCTATCTCCTTCCTAACCTACATCTCGTACCTATGTATACCTGCCCGAACTCGGCACTCATCCTGTCAGCTCGACGAAACCCTCCGCCCGCGGAGATTGCCCCCCTGGATGATGGTACCCTGCTTTTCTCCTAAAGCCATACGACATCCTCCCGCAATATCGTTGAGCCCTCTTAACTCTCCCTACCCCAAAAGAAGTAACACCGTGTGGCAAAGCGGGAGGAGTGTTGTAGTGCGCCACCCCCCTATTAATTAGGACTTTCCCACGGCTCGCCACTTGTATGATTTCGTCGAGTCATTGCTTGTGCGGGAAGCGCGCTAGAGTTTGACGGGCGCCTTTTCCGAGAAGGTGGGGGTGGCGCATCGGGTTGGATGAGCATGCTTCCGAATTTGGACCGGGCAGAGTCCAGAGTGTGTTTTTTGTTCCTAAATCCAAAAGGGGGGGATTCGGTGGGATTACTCCGACCGCGTCGACTTCCTTCCACCTGCCTCCTCCGCCTCCTCCTCCTCCTCCTCCTCCTCTCACCCTTTCCTCACCCCAAACCACACTCAGGGTGACTACTTGGGTTATGTGATGATGGTGGTGACGACGTGAATAATGATGATGCAGAAGGTGATGATGACGATGATGATGATGACGATGATGGCGATGGTGATGGTGATGATGCTGATGATAAACATGATTGGTTAGTTGTTCGTAGTGGTGGCAACAGGTGATGCTGACGATGCTGCTGCTGAGAATAGTGATGGGGATGATGCTGATGATGATGCTGCTGATGATGGTGATGATGGTAATGGTGATGCTGCTGATGACGCTGATGCTGCTGATGATGATGCTGATGACGATGATGATGATGCTGATGATGTTGATGATGTTGCTGCTGCTGCTGATGACGATGATGATGATGATGATGATGATGATGATGATGATGATGATGATGATGATGATAATTGCGGAGTACATTCTGAGGATGTTTTGGGCGAGGCGCTGGTTTCAGCACTCCCAAAGGGGGGGGCCACCAGGGGGTATCTCACTCCTCCGTTCGCGCCCAGATTGCGGGGTTGGCTCGAGCGGTCTGCCTGTTATGCGCCCCAACATCCTCCGCTTTCGGAGCCGATTCTGAGGATGGCTCGGGCGAGGCGTGGGTTTCGCTCCCAAGGGAGGGCCGCCAGGGGGTATCTCACTCCTCCGTTCGCGCCCAGATTGCGGGTTGGCTCGAGCGGTCTGCTTTTTTTGTGTGCCACAACATCCTCCGCTTTCGGAGCCGATTCTGAGGATTGCTCGGGCGAGGCGCTGGTTTTCGCACCCCAAGGGGGGCCAGATTGCGGGGATGGCTCGGGCGGTTTGCCTGTCTTGCTGGCCAGACTCGTCTGTGTTCAGAGCAGATTCTGAGGATGTCTCGGGCGAGGCGCTGGTTTCAGCACGCCCAAAGGGGAGCTGCCAGGGGGTATCTCATTCCCGTTCGCGCCCAGATTGTGGTGACTTCTTTCGACTGGTGGGCAGGGGGGGATCAGCTACGGGGACAAGGACACCGACGACGAGGACAAGGACACCGACGACGATGACAAGGACATCAGGGGATCGAGTTATTTCGGCAGTTTTTTTTCACGCTTCTGTCAGCTCCACGAGGTTTTCCTGCCTCGGGATGCGTTTCAGCGGCTGCGCCTCGCCGAGAGGCGTCCGGGGGTGTCCAGATCCCCCCGAGTGTGCCGCCGGAAATGGGGGGCGGGATCCATTGACCCCTGATCGCCCAGCCATCGCGGATACGTGCCCGCCAGCCCACCCCTCCCGAGGAAGGTACGGGCTCGCTACCCGTGGCCTGCCGATCGATATATCGGCCAGGTCTCGCCGGCTTCGGGCCGCTGCTCCCGCCCCCAGACGCTCCTCTCTTTCGGACGCCTCCGCTTCGGACGCCCCCGACACGGTAAGGGGAACCACTTACACAATGAACACTCCCTTTCGTCGTCGTTTTCTTATTCATCGTTTTGCCGATCGGCGCGGGCCCTCGCCCCCCCCCTCCCCCCCGCCAGTGGAGTAGATCTTGGCAGTTCTTGGCGCCCGTTTCGAGCACGTGTAGTCTCCCCCATAGGACGCATTGCTGCAAACAGTGGCATTACGCACTGCTGCAAACAGTGGCACTAAGCAGACGTCTGGAGCCAGACCACCCCCCCTTCCGCCCACTGCCGAAACGCCGAATAAGAAAACGCTCGCCTCCTCCCAAATTCAGAGTGGACGCGCGCGGGGAAGACTGGTCGAAGTGCAACTCACCAGAGCCAGCGCCAACTCCGATCCCTGGGGGAAGGGGGTGGGCACTGGCGGAGAAGCACGACGCGCGCGTTCGCCAGTGCTCCCCGAGCCCCGGCGTGGCCGGAGGCGCGGAGGGCCCCCCCGCGGGCCAGGCGCCCGCGAGCGCAGCCGCAGCCGCAGCCGCAGCCGCAGCCGCAGCGGGAGCCCGTCGCGCCGCGGCTCGGGGCACAAAAAAAGCAGCGGCATAAGCACACCAAGCTCTCGCTCCGCGCGGAGTCCTCGGACCGGACCGGCGCTGGGCCCCCCCCTCCCTCGCGCGCCTCGGGGGCGCCGCCAGGGGCGGCGCCTCGGAGGCGCCGCCAGGGGGGCCCCAGCGCGCCGCGCCGAGGAAGCTCCGCGCGGAGCCCCGAGAGTTGAGGGCTTATGCCGTGGGTTGTCCGCCGGGCGGAGGCGGAGGTGGTGGCGGCGCGCGCGGGCCCGGCGGCGGGATCATCCCGATGCTGCTGCGCCACAGGCCCGCGCTCGAGGAGTGCAAGGCGGGCCGCCGCGGCCTGCTCGCGGGGGGGGGGGGGCGGAGGCGAGGGGAGGATCGGAAGCGGCTGGTTATCGCAGGAGTGCAGGAGGGGAAAGGGGAGGGAGGTGAGAGGAGGGAGGGGGGAGGAAGGGAGGGATGGAGGGAGGGAGGGAGGGAGGAGGAGTAGGAGGAGGCTCCGTAGCCATTCGGGCTCAAGCGGCAGCAGGTGTATTGCCGTTTTCTTTTCCGAGCCATGCATATCACACTCCTTAGTGTACTCTCTGCGAGATGACCTTTTGGAAATGCCCTCCCAGGCAAGCGGTCATCACTACGAAGGCCTGGCGAATGCGGCTCGGAATTCAGATTGCTTGTTCCCAGCTTGCAAGTCTCAGCTGATCGAGACCGACTGCGCGTACAACTTGGTCCGCCATATTACCCAAGCCAGTGTTGGCCTTTCTACGGGTGAAGTAGCATCTGACATCAAAGGTCAGTGCAAATGGAGGGCCAACAAACAAGCAATGGGCCCCGCGAGGCCACATGGACAGCCAGGTCCATCCCATTCGTGCTACATCAAAATCGAGCGGAAGCTACGTTGTGGTCGAGGTGGCAGGCAGCGCCCATATAGAGAGTGATGCTGTCGCAAAAATTGGCAAGCAGGGTGTTGTCAATTTCGACACCGCGGGTACCCAGATTGAGGAGACAGAGCCTCGGGGTTATGATGTGTTTATGGCCCGGTTACATGAGCTCCAAGACATGGCCATGGACACGCGCGCGGACGTATTTTCTTTGAGCACGAAGGGCCAGCAACTCGACCAACAGGAAGTACACCCGTCTACGGAAAATATTCATCACGAGGTAATGCAATACTCTTTCGTGCAGGGGAAGATAGCAATAACCTCTACGAGTTCAAGAGCGACGCTTCATCTAATGCAGCCACGCAGCAGTGCTACGTGATGACTTCCCAAAATGGAAAGACTGAGCAGTTGATTGACAATCTTCTTCACTCATCGGAGGCAGATAAGTTCTTCGTCTACATACGATCTAGGCACAGAGCCTTAGCATTGCAAGGCTTGCTCGAACGCTGTGGTTTCTCTCCAGAGCGTCTGAGCGTGATGGGCTGTTGTCGCCGATGCTGCTTCGGACCCCCCTTCGGACGCCTCCACAGAGATGTTGGGGGAGGAGGAGACAAATGACATCCACGCGGGCTTCACAGTGGTGCGCAATAGCTTGAACGATTCGTTTGCCAACCCCGTATGCTATGCCATAAATTACGACGTGCCCGTAGATGTCGATTCTTGCATGTACCGAGTTGGGCCAGAAGCCGGCCGGGTATGTCAAATATTGGAGGTCATTATTTTTACCATTGTTCTTTAAATCAAGGAGCTCATGGAGTTTCAAGAGGTGCTGGGCGTGAAATTCCGCGCTTGCCCTGTCCATGCCAATACGGACCTCTCCACAGAGAGCAGGGGTTGCAGCAAGGCCCATTCGAGTTCTTCATCGGCGAAGGCTACTGCTGAGAGCTCGTGAGGCTGCCATTCTCCCAGCATTCTGTATGAATTGCTCCCTTTATCCTGCTTTCTGCTGTTCTTCTTCCTCATTCATCCTATTCGGGGGGAAGAGTTGGAGGGGAGGAGTTCGAGTATTCGGTGGTTGGGTGTGTGCTGTGTGTGTGTGTGTGTGGGTGGGTGCGCGTGCACTGTAGGGGGAGTTGGAGGACCTCCCCACCACCCTCTACATTCTATGCGCTCACATGTGAGGAAACACCGGCGACACTTTGTCGTGACAGCGTTGGCCCTCCCCGGCCAGCTAGTGTTTGCAGGTAGTCGCAGAGCGAGCTCTCGGGTTCCGTGTATCTAAACAGCGAAGCTGGTCCTCTTACTGACCTATTTATCCTTATTCTATGCTGTCAGGGGTTTTCGCTGTTTAGTAGATTTCCCCTCTGGTGGAGGGGGAGGCGTGGGCGGGTGGTTGGAGGACCCCTTCCCGCCTCAAAGGGGCCTGCTGCCGACCACACTTTCGGCCAGGCTCCCCGGAGGCATCCATTGCCACTGTCTCCCTTCTCTCTCATCCTCTCGGGAGGTTTGAGCTGTCTTAGCTTCGGCTCTGTGCTCGCTGGCTCGAGTTGTCGCTGCTGCTGAGGCGGAGGAGGAAGAGGGCGGAGCATGAGGAGGGGCAGGAGGAGAGGGAGGAGGGAGAAGGAGGAATGAGTAGGAGGAGGAGGAGGAGGGCGGAGGAATAAGAGGATGGAGGAGGAGGCGGCGGAGGAGGAGGATTATGAGGCGGAGGAGG
>CAUYUJ010007336.1:71570-121712 GCA_963575745.1 Prorocentrum cordatum
GGAGGAGGAGGAGCGCGGCGCGAGGCGCGCGCCGAGGTTCCCGGTCGCCAGCGCGCGCCAGCGCGCCCCCGCGCGGTGGGCACGCAGGGTCCCCCGCGGCCGAGGTCGGCGCGCGCCAGCGCGCACCCGCGGGGGCGCGGCGGGGGCCGAGGCCCGCGGCGCGCTGGTGCCGGAGGGGCAGCTGTCGCCGGGCCCGCGGGGGGCCCAGAATTCTACAGTCGAAAAAGCGATGGTCAGGATGGGTCGGTGGCCTTCCCAGAGGGTGCCACTGCATCCCTGCCTCGTCGGTCCATCCTTGACCTCTTTCGGCGGCCAGCCCCGCTCGAAAAGCGCGGGGCCCTTGCATCCTTGTCGCGCATCAGTGCTGCTAGCATTTTTGACTGTACGGTCATGCGCTTTTGTTCAGCGTGCTGCTCCGCCGATTCTGGCCCACGACGTTATCCACGTCCCAGTCCCCAGGCGTCAACGTCCTGAGCCTTTCCCGATCTCCCGTTTCGCAGAGTGACGCGCCATCCGCTTGCAGGGCACGCCGGGGCCCCCGCCGCGACACGCTAGGCAAAAGTATGGGGCCCGAGTAGATCTGGGGCCAGAGGTTGGCGCCAAATTGGCGATGCATCGGCGATGCGGCTGGATGTGAGGCGTTCCAGAAACGCCCTCGCCTTCGAGGATCGAGGGCGTCGGCATCTCTTCCCCAGCGGAAGGCGGCGGAAGTAAAATTTGAGGACAGTTCCGCCAGCGGAAGCAGGCGGCAGTAAGAGATGCGTCATCAAGAGATGACAGCATTTTGGGGTTCTGGATTTCTGGACTCGGTCATGTGGAGCCGAAGTCGCCGATGCATCGCCGATGCTTCGATGATGCATCGACGATGTTGTGCGATCCTCCGATCCGATCTACTCCGACCCCATCCGGGAGGCCTCTAAAGAAAGGACAGGGGTCGCGGGCCGAGGTTGGAGGGCCGAGGCTCCCTGGGATCGGGGCGCTGCGTTTTCTCACGCCGGGCGTTTTTGTTGCCACATACCTGGCCCCGGGACCCTCACGGATCGGCCTGGCCCGAAAGATGCTGCAGAAAGATGAGGTTTGGGGCTCCGGTCGCGAGTGTTCGCGATGCTGTATTTTTGTTCGCAGCGTCGGATCTCAGGGTTCGGGTTGTTTGGACGCGCTGGGAGCCTTCTTGGGCCTGCTGGGCGCCCTCGCGGCCGCGGCCGTGTGCGCCTCAGAAGTGTCCATCATGCCGGAACGCACCTGCGGAGGAGGTCTGGCGGCCGATGTGAAGGGGAGAGGCGGGGCCTTGGCAGGCGTACACCACCATCGAACCTGGCCAAGCCCATCCCGGGCCTTGGACTGGCGCTCAGGCGTCATGGCCCAGGCCACGGGGGGCCTGTCCGCCTGTCTGGGGACGAAGAGTTGGGCCTGGCCACGGCTGGCGGCGGACAGCTGCCCGTTTCCGGTCTCCTCTCCCTGCTCCTCCTGCTCCTCTGCTGCTCCTGCGAAGCCTGCTCCTCCTGCGTCGCGAGCTCCTTCTTCTCAGGCAGAGGGGCTCGCGCGCGCGCACGGGGGGCCCGAAGCAGAATGGATTGCGCGTCCAGCGCACATGACACGTTTTGCCGCTCCTTCATCTGGCGGCGGAAGCATCGTCGGAGAGGCGACTGGTCGGCGCATGTTGGTCAAGGTGAAGTGTGCATTAACGTGTCGCTCGACGGTGCCGACCACGTCGGGGCTATGTCGAAAGGGATGGGCATACGGCGCCGCTGCAAAAGCCAGACTCACCTCGCGCGCCGATCGCCGCACTGGGCGTCCAAGGGACCATGGCAAGTAGGTGGTAGCCGCGGCCCCGCGTCACGCATCCAGCGGCTCGACCTGAGAGCAGCTGCGCTGGCGAAACCACAGAGTTGCAAGCCTGCGCAGCGTCGCGCACACGCGTTTCCTTGAGTCTCTCTAGCACTCGGTCGCCCGTCTTTGGTCGCACTGGCGAGCTGTGCTTCTGACGCTCCAGAATCTCGATCCTCATTACACGCGGGAAGGCGATGTGCAAGTGAACAGGCAGGTCGCGTGCGCCTCGCTGGAGCGCCAGGCGCTGCTGTATTCGAACTGCCCGATGTATTCTTTTGTTGCGCACCATCGTCGAGTGATATTCGTTCAATGCGGCAGCGGTCGGCTTGCCTAGCCCTGGTCAGAAGGTTGTGGTGGACGCGGGGGGTGCGCATGTATGTGCCATCTCGCCAACCGTTTTTCATACTACCGTTCATATTGTTAGCCTGCTTCGGGGCATTCTGCGTGTGCCCCAGGGTGGTCCGCTCTGGCCTTCGCATTGCGCTGCGCGGCTGAGCTGGACGACCAGTCACATCCATGCTGGACCGATCCAGAGAGCAAGACGTGCCGAGTGGAGAAGGCGAGCGAGGCAGGAAGGCGATGTGGATGTGGAGCCCGGGGGGCAGTCCGGCAGCACGGGCTGACAGGCTCACGACGGGTCGAAGGACACCACGGCGAGCCGGGAGGAATGAGTCGCAGGACACTTACAGACCAGGCAGGACAACGAGCTCTCCTCGCAGGGTGAGGAGGAGGAGGAGGAGGAGAAGATCGATGAACACTATTAATGTATGTCTTCTGCATCTTTTGGTCAGCCGCCAGTGTTTTATGTAATCCCAGCGCTATTTCAGCTGAGCATCGTACGTTAGGCTATGGAGCTTCCCCTCGGTGAGGGTCCTTGTGTATTGGGTGGGTGGATGGAGCTTTTGATATGCTGGGACGGGGTGGGAGGGGTGGGGACTTCCTTGCCGACGCTTGCAGTTCTAATACTCTTTTCCCTCGCGGGCCATTTCCTTGTCCGCTTCTCTTTTAACCTCCTACGCCGCTTAGTCTCCGCTCGAGCGGTTTTGTTGTCTTTTGCTACAGAGGGCTACAGAGGGCTACAGCCTATTTCCTAAAGTCCGCCTAGCGGTAAAAGGAGATGGAGGAGGAGGGTGAGGAGGAGGAGGAGGAGGAGGAGGAGCCCGTGGTCGCTACCGGGAAGAGTGGCACGACAACGGGAGAGAAGGCTGGCCCGAAGCTCCAAGCGGCCCGCAGGGTTGGTCTATTTCTGGACGTTCTTTTATGTCGACGGCTGTGCCTTCCGCCAGCGCAGTCCGCCAGGGGGGGAGGGGGTTCGGATGAGGGTGAGCGGGTGGGTGGAAGATCGATGATTCTCAGGACGTGTGTCAGCTGTTAGCCCGATGTGTGTTTACCCCGTCCAGCTCCACCGATAGCACGCAGCCTGTGCCGGCCCTCATTTCTCCGCCTGCGTCGTATTGGAGAGCTGCGTTGGACAAGCGCGCGTTGGCGCTAACACGCCTTCGGAGGATCATCGAGAAGAGCACACAGGGTTCCGTAACAAGGAACAAGTGCCTGGGGGGAGGGCGCCACATTGGCCCTCGTCTTAGATACCCACCGCGCGCCGAAGCCGCTCAACCGCATGGCGCGGTGCACCGACGAGGCAAGATCGACCCCCGTCGGGGGGACACCCCTATTACGCTTAGTACCGACGCAGAGTGCTCTTCGCTCGGCTCGTCGCCCCACCTGCCATCCCTTGCACCCCCTGGCACTTATGGGTGCTCACCCCCTGGCGGGTTCGTGGCTTTCACAGTGCTCCTCGCGCCTCCTGCTCCGCCTCCTTTTCCTCCTGTTGCATCTCCTGGTCTCCCTCCCTCTTGGTCCCCCTTGCTCTTTGCACCAACGGTGCGCCGACGGGCATTCCGCGACAGGGATTCGTCGAACCGCTGGCCAGCAGTACGTTCAGTCTCGCTTCAATTGGCGCAGACAGCTTCTTCCAAGGAGGAACCACAACATCTAGCCGTGGATCCTTCAGTTGCCCTCTTCCGTTTCCTACGCACGGAAGAGGGGAAGGAGAAGGCATGCTCGTCCAATCGCGTTTGCTCCGACTTGTTTCAAGGGGTCTGTATTCTGGGGGTTCCAGCTGTCCTGCCTTTCTCGAAGTGTCCTACCATGGGCGTTTTGTGATCATCTCGAGGCTTTGGGCCAGTCGATCATGACCATCGTGGGATACTTCGGAGTTTACGGTGCAACTAACAAGCACTCCGTATTTGGGAGCAGACCCCGCGCCCTGAAGCCAGGGTCTGAGAAGCTCGCGCTTCCATCAGAGATCGTCCGCCTTCTTGGCACCCAGTCCTCCACAGACGGACGGCGCAGACTCGGATCGCCGAAACAATACCCATGATTCTCAACGCTACTCGTATCCCCACCAGCTGGGACCGCCGGCCTAAGGCCCGCCCCAGTCGTTCCACACTACGCACCTTCTACGTCGACACCGCTCTGTGGCCCCCCCCCCCCTGGCAGACGCCCACGAGAGCTTCACCGCTTGGCTCCGTTCGTGGACGGTCTGGCCAGGCGGGGTCGGCGGCCGGAAGGCCCCACGCCTCCCTCGACGCACTTCGGTCGTGATGGCCGCGAGTGGAGCCTGCCCCCACTGGTTGCGTGCAGCCGGCCATGAGCTTTCGGTTGCTCCGTGAGTGAGGGTTTCTGGATTGCTTTTGTCCGCCGTGCTTTCGCTCTTCCTTTGGCCGCGGTCGGCGCCACTGGGATTCGCTCCGCTATCACCGGGTGCCGGGCTCGTCGGCATGCGGTTCATTCTTCCCCCGCTTTCTCTTCGGCGTTGGCTCTTGGCCCGCTGGCAATTATCTGCTCGTCGTCCTGCTTCTTCTGGGCCTAATGGGGTTTCCCCCCTCGCACGTGCATCCCGGCGTTGGCTGTTGGCCCGCTGGCAATTATCTCGCTTGCCGTTCCAAGCTTGCACTCCAGCGCTGGCTTTTGGCCCGCTGGTAATTATCTGGCGTGCTGCCCCATGCTCGATACGACCCGCTCTCTGGAATCGTCTTTGGAGCCGCAGATCAAAAAAAAAGTATCCCCACCGGCTTCCCGTAGCTGGTGGCACAGTCTGCCCCTGCTTGCCCGGCGTTCGACCCGCTTCGCGCGCCCGCGTACCAAAACAGTTCTTTCGCATCAAAAAGTATCCCCACCAGCCCATCCAGACCGGATGCCCAGCGGAGCCGTCCTGAACTCTTAGAGGTATCCTGGGGCGCCTTCGGGCCTCTTGCAGGCCCCTGGGAGGCCTCTTGGAGCGCCTGGGGTGCCTCTGGGAGGCCTCTTGAGGCCTCTTCGGGGCCACTTTGGGCCCTCTTGGGGGCCTCCTGTGGGTCTTGGTGTCGCCTCTTGGGGCTCTCTCGGGAGCTTTTCGGGCCGTCTTGGTGCCATCTTGAAGGCAAGCGATCAAAAAAAGGGGGGCTCCTGAATTGTTGACGCTTCGCGTATTCCCACCAGCCCACCTAGAAACGATGCCCAAGGGAGTTGACGTGATCAGCGAAGCAGGGGAGCATGCAGAAGAACACAGGGCGGGGGAAGCCGCCATACAACAACGGGAGGTTGGAGGAGGAATCGTCGTTGTCCTTGTCGTCGTCGTCGGAGGAAGAGGCGGAGGAAGAGGAGGAGGAGGAGGAGAAAGAGAAAGAGAACGCGGAAGAGGAAGAGGAGGAGGAGGAGGAGGAGGAGGAGGAGGAGGAGGAGGAGGAGGATTCGATTCGATTCGATTCGCACACCTTCGATGCCATCGTTGTCTTTGTCAGAGTGAGTTCTCCTGCACTCGGGCTCTATCTCGCAGAATCGCGCAATCGCCAGTCGTGATATTTCGCACAACTACGAATGGCTTCTGGCACGGTGAACCTGTGGCTTTAAGAGGAAACTGCATATGCCATGCTATGCACTTGGGCCGCAGCTCGGGTCCCGAGAAGGACCAGCCTGGCCCAGGCAGCCACCGACGCATGAGGTAGCCACGAGGGGACCAGGGAAACTAAGAGGTAGCTCGAGATGTAGCTATGCTCAAAATATGCCTACTCTTGAAAAGCGTCTCGAATTTTGCGGTCCCAGGGAGGACCCCGCAAGATGACATATATTCCGTGATTAGCTAGGCATCCGAGGGACGAGCAGGGGAAGGAGACGGAGGGGGGGAGACATGTGTAAGACGGGGGCAGCCTCAGGTGCGGGAGTTTCAGGATGTGGTGGAGGCGGTAGAGGGTCATCCGCAGCAGCATACGAACCATACTTATCCTCCCTGCCTCGCAAGAAACCGTCTCGTTGTGCTTGAGTCCACGGTGGAGTGTCATCAGGAATATGTAGAGCCTCAAAATCGTCTTCGGAGACTTCGTTATCAGCTCGAACTTCAGTATTGTCGATCACTTCAGAAGTTTTTCGAGAAACTGCTGAATCTCTCTCTCTCTCTCCATATATGCTGCTGGAGCTCGGCCGTGCTTGCGTTTGACTCCTGTAATCTGCATATCGGTCCAATCAGCATCGTGCGAAAGGACGGGTCGCGGCAGGAGATCGTCAAGCGTCGCTGCTCCTTCTGATAAACTTTGTCTTGGCGGTAGAACAGAACGAGCTCGCACTTCATGTCGACTGAGAATTCTCCGTACTCCGAGTGCGCCTTTGAATTTGTTGAGCGTTCTGCGCTCCTATGTTGTCGCCCAAGGACACCAGGGCCTTGAGCAATCCTCCCAATGCCCAGATAAAAGGGCGGTCCCAACTGGTGGTCCTTCCCTGCTTTCTTGACCGCCTCCGCGTAGAGAACTGTCTGCTCGGACATCATGGTCATCAGCATGCACGTGGCGGGCAGGATGAACGTGTCCAGAACTACACCTGCGAGGTCGCGTCCTTGTTGGCTGACTTTTAGCAATTGCTTCACGAGAAGGCAGAACAACTTGCGAGTGGGGTCGTCGATCTTCTTTTTGAGTGCGGTCGATACTTCCTCCGCGTTGCCTAATCCATCTGTTTTCTTTTTCTTCGGATCCTTCTGGTTGCCGTGCTGCATGTCTGGGCCCTCGCTCTTTGTAGATCCTTCGGGAACTTCGAGACAAGTCGGCATGGTGCAGACGTGGCAGAGGGCGAGGTAGGTGCGATTCTCGAACGTGCCGGAACAATAATAGACTCGAGTCAAACACTACGGAGGGCTCAGGGCATATCGGGCATTTCCATTCGTCCATCTGTTTGGGCTCCCAAGACATACGAGCGCGACCCATAGCACATCTTCCATAGCCATACGATTATTTGAGACGTTTCCGAGCATTGTCCGTGTCCCGAAAAACGCTGAAGCAGTTAGGGCATTGGTTATTGATAACCCCACTATGTAATATATATATATATATAGTACTCGATGGCCACTAGTCTGGTGCCCCATAAGTGCCCGATAGGTGTCATATTTGAGGCCACGTGGAGAGCCCTGAGGATCCTCAATCATACACGTGAATATGTGTTTGCTTTTGGGTTCAGGACCCTGTAGTTCAGGAAATAATGAACACCACTTATCCTAATCAGTAAAGGCTGCGGCCCGAAGAATCGAGGGGTCAATCTTCAGAAACTTATGGGAGGAGTCGGAGGCGGGGTCGAAGAGTACCTTCCAAGAGAAACCACTTTCTTCCCAGACTTCGAAAAGACTCTCGGTCCCAGTGATCCCTCGAAATAGCTGGAGGTTCTGGTCAAAGGTTTTTGCCCACGGGTTAGCTAGCTGCGTCGCTGAGCCGCCCACAGTCCTGTAGAGTGGGAGCCTCGTCCAAGAGGTGGCCAAACAGTTGCCCAACTGTCTGGCAAGGTGCATGGCGATGCTGGAGCATGCTCTGTAACCACTTGATTGGGCGTACCGCCAGTTCCCCACGGCAGGGAAGAATACGCCACCTATAAAGCATTTCCGAATTCCGAAGAGAGCGAGTGTGAGGACCATCGTGGGTAGTGGGAACACCTCTCATCAGGACGCGTAAGTACTTGACGATACACGAATCGATCTTCTCATATCCCGTCGGAGACAGAGCGAAAGCTTCTAGACCTGTGATGCCACTCTCCACGACTTTGCCCAAGAACAGCTCACGCTTCAAACGGCGCAAACCTCGCTCGTGCCAAAATAATCCAATGACTGACCAGCTTGCACGTATTGCTCTGATACGAAACTCCAGCTCTGTGGCGTTCGAGCCACGCATATGATGTCGTGAACCTAAGTGTCTTGCGCATGTGCGTACCGTGCCATAGCTACTGGGGCAACTCTCTTGGAGACCTTTGTTTGAGTTGTATGATCCCAAACAGGGTGTGATGTCTTTTTTGTATGTTTTGGCGAAAATGCCATCGCTCCAGGATATTGTTCATACTATTGTCCCCAAGTCGAATGGCCTCCAGAGCTCCTGAAACCGAAGAGTCTTCCAAAAGTCGACGGCGAAATAAATCATCAGCAAAACCTACCATGGAACAGTCCAGAGCAGGGGTCCCGAAGGCGCTGTAGATGTAGATGGGGGTCCCGTTGGCCTCGTGGACCTCATTGTAGCATGTGTCGAAGACGCCTACAAACTGCCTCGGTGCCCCACATGAGCCTTGGAGCCCCCCATTCTTACATATAAAAGCTTCGAGCTTGTTGTCAACTGGTATTTTTACAACACTGTTGAGCAGGCGCTGATGTGCATAGTCCTTGAGTTCTTCATGTACCATATCCCCGGACTGAATGAGGAGGTCATCGGCAAGTGGGCACATGAAAGCGTTTGTCATGTCGTGCAGTTCACATATGTTCGGGGTCTTGGAGTTCCTCAGGGACCAACCTACACGTAGTTGTACGAGTACTGCTCCTTCCTTCCTCCGAAATTTCAGAAAACCATGCCAGTGTCCAGGAAACGACAGATCAAATCGTTCATCTTTATCACCGCAACTGTACAAAATTGCATACCAATAGTTCCAGAAAGCGTCCGATCAATGTACTACCCGTTGACTCAACATCTGGGACTTGCCGTTCGATTTGTCCAGTAGAACCCCTTCTGTAATACTCGACTTCGATGGAAGTTGACCGACTTGGAGAGATCTGATCACAATGTGTTCACATTCTTTCCGAGCACAGGTAACCTTCGAGGTAGACTTCAAATAGTTGTCTCTTCCATCTCGTGCACGTGTCGTGTCATCGGCCGATATGCGTGGTAAAGTGACTGAAATCGATGGGAGTGGACCATGCTGTGCAATCAAAGGCGGTCCATCTTCACGTTCCGAATTGACGTTGGACGTCTCCTCAGTCAGGTCGTCGAAAGGGTCTCTGTCGGCAAAGCCCCATTGATGTAGTGCAGGTGTCGGAGGCGAAGCCTTATTCTGATAAAAGCCCAGACCTGGACGCTCCTGTGGTTCGTCATGAGAGGGAATCGTACCTGCGCCGTCGTGGCCGATGCCGAACTTCATGTTCTTGTGACGAGAAAGATGGCTTGGCTCCAGTACGATGAGTGCGAGTTCGGCAGGAACGCTCCAGGAGGGTCCACATCTTCGTCCGCGTGCTTTCCGAAGTTTCCATGTCATTTTGTTCATCATTATCTCAGTAGTTTTCTCCATGTTATGTGTTCTCATCTTGATGGTCGCTTCTTCAGTAAGGAAATTCGAGATCATGGTATCCAGGTTGGGAATCTACGTCGCCTCCATTCCTCCGTCCGCGCCTTTCTTAGATACATGTGTGGTCAGCTCGGGCAAGGCAGGTCGATATGAGGTGATAGTATTGTAGCGTCTATTCTTCACGCCAGTAGATCGCCCAGACAAACGGCGAGCCAACTTGTGTACTCCAGCCTGTTGTCCAGCAGCCCGAGCTTGACGGAGTTCTTGGTGTAGCCTTTCTCGATGTAGAGCGCGACGCCGTCTGGCCCATCTACGGAGTTGACTAGATATCCATCGAATATTTTTCAAACAATCCAAATAAGTGGCATCATAGCTATGGTGGTGACCGTAGATCGAGAAACATTCAGCTGCTTTCAGTCTGTGTATGCGACGCTCGCGTACGAGTCTAATTCGTTTATGTTGGAGCCTCCTCTCAACTGTGTCCACTGGTCGATCTGACATAGCAAAGTGTCTAAGGCCAATCTTTTGTACAACCTCAGCCCATTTATCATAGTAGTGATCAGTGTGTTGGTCGTGCTCATTGCAGTCGGCGAAAAAAAGTAGCTTGGACCAGCATTTCTTTTTCAAGTTCCAGGTGAAACGCCTCTCGGTATGCACCAGCTTGAAGAGCTTCAGCTAATTTGTTGTGGTCCCATCGGGGTCGAGGATTCTTCGGAAGCATCACGGGGGTCTCATACTGCATTGTGAGAACGACAGGAACGTGATCTCTCGGGCTATTCCGTGGGATCAATTGTAGAACACGGCCAGCTCCCCAAGCGACGCGACAATGTTTCACTCCTGTGCCCAATCCTACTGGGATTGCAAACATATCCAAAGTCGATTTCTCGCCCCTAGGGCCGTAATAGGTGGGTCCCGCCTGTTCTGAGTAGGTGCCAGGGGCCATGAGGTTGAGATCAAGCAACATCTTCGAATCCATCTCACCAGCGGGGCCATTCTTCTTGAGATGATGGGGGCCCATGTGGTTCTGCCCGGGGTCTATCAGGGTGCCATCAATCCAGAGCCCAAAGCCAGTTTTTATATCCATACCTATTATCGGGGAACTCCGAGCTCGACACTTCTCGACACGGTCTCGAACATGTTTCATAACTGTTGCCACGGCCGCCACTTGGGCCTTTCTTTTTTCCATCGGAATAAATCGGTGGGGGGTGCGCACATATGACCGTTATATCCAAGAGCCCAGATTTATTACGAAGTTCTCCAAATCTTCCAGATATGCTTGATGGGCCAGAGACAATCGAATACATGTTTTCAGCTTTGAATCGGCGGCCAAGTATTATACATATACCTGCACTTGAGTTACTGTATGGGGCACGTTCCCATCCAAAGTGTACTGCAGTAAAGTTCCAGCCCAGTTCTTCAGTATGATATGTCCTCCCCTCCCGTTCTCGTATACACGTGCCAGGCATCATCAAAATGTCGCAATCCAATTCCGCGGCGATCTCCATTGTTCGGCCTGCAGTGCATAATGGCAACGGGTTGTACAAAGCTGATCTTATGAGACTAAACATAGGAATAATACCATAGGCCCCTCGTACAGCTCGCCACATGCCTCAGTGGCCAAACATGGCAGGCAAGCGAGAGGGACGGACGCTGGGTGGGGGCTGGAGGTTGGGATCGCCTCCGCTGTCGTATTCTTTGGGAGGGGAAATGGCGACTAGGAGGAGGAGGAGGAGGAGGAGGAGGAGGAGGAGGAGGAGAAATAGGTTGAGTAGGGCGAGGACGAAGGGGGACAAGAAGGATGAGAAGTTTGAGAAGGAGAGAGAGTTGGGTACCCTGGGGATCCTCTTGAGGCCTCGTCTTGGGTCTCTTGGAAGCCTCTTGGAGGCATGTTGGGGCCCTCGTGGGGTGCTCTTGGAGGCTTTAGGGACGCTCTTGGGGCCATCTTGGAGGACTTTGATCAAACAAGAGGGGCGCTTTGATTGCCCCCCCCCCCCCTCCTCGGGAGCCCCCAACATTGCCTCTGGGCGCCCTCTCGGAGCGCTTTTTGGCGCTCTTGGGGCCGTCTTGGGGCTCTTTTGGGCCTCTCCGCCTCTCCTGGGGCTCTCTTGGGCCATCTTGGAGCCACCTTGAGGCCTCGGATGGCCATTGGAAGCGAAACAACGAGAACGAAACCATCATTGATTTTCCCTTGGGTTTGGAGGATTTTGGCTTCTCGGGGGCCTCCGTGCGGGTCTCGGAGGCGTCTTGGAACCGTCTTGGAGCGTTGTTGGGGCCCCTTGAAGCATCTTTGGAGCCGACTTGAGGCATCATGGGCTACCTTGGGCCATCTTGGAGGTAATCTTGGGCTCTCTGAGGCCCTCTTGGAACCATCTTGGGCGAACCAGTGCCCTCGCACACCTCGCGGGGCGCCTCGTCCAGGTCCAGGGGAGGGGGGAGGGGGGAGGGGTGAACCCCTCACCGAAGGGGAAGAAGGGGATTGGAGGAGGAAACTCCCTAGACCACCTATGCCCAGAGGGCTGGTGGGATTAGCATCGCCACCCAAGGAGTTCCAGATGAGCCCGAAACCTATGACAAATCAATGGTGCTGGCGCTGTCACGGAGGCCATATAGAGCGCCCTAACTACCCGCGCCCCCCCTCCGTCCAGACCCAGGAGGAGGAGGTACGGGGAGTTGTAAGCCCCTTCCCCACAAGGGTAGACGTGGGGAGGATGGAAGAGGGAACGCGCTCACCAACTTCCGCCCAGAGGGCTGGTGGGATTTGCAGAGCACGTGTTCCTCCGTATCTTCTTGCTCCTCTTTCTCCCCCCCCTGCTTCTCTGTCGCTTGACACGCCCTGTGGCCCTATTCGGGGCTGTCGGTCGCGGGGCCGGCTTTGGGGGTGTTCGGGCTGCGCAACCAGATCCAGGTCCACCCTGACGGCAAGCTCGAGTATGTGAAGTTGGCGGAGAGCGACCTCGCTGATGCTCCCTCCTGTCTGCCCCCCGCCCCTCCCCCCGCCCTCTCCCTTTACCTTGCCCCTGGATTTATCCCTGCTCCTATCTCTTCCCTCCCCGTCTCCTCTTTTTTCTTGTTCTCAGCGTCCCTCTCCTCCCTGGTTCCTCATTCCCCTGTTCCTCACTTGCCGCCTCTCCCTTCTTGTCGTCGTCGCCCTCCTCATCCCCTATCTCCTGCCGATCTTTTATCTTATGTGTAGTCATCCTCCTCTTCCGATCTCTCTCTCTCTCTCTCTATATATATATATATATATATCTGAATACATATGTATATCCATATGCGCATATATATATATATATATATATATATGCATGTAGATATGTCTCTAATGTTTTCTGTCTTATGTCTTCTCGTGTGTGCCGTCATTAATCGACTGATCATGTTTCTTTGTTTTCCCCCGGGCCTGTTTCTGATGCCTATTCTTCTCCATTAGCACGGTCACCCTTTGGATAAAGTATGCCCCAGCTCGCAGTTGTGCAAAGTATGCGGCCCAACGGCCTGGCCCGCGGGGTTGTCTTTGGCCATCGAGGAACGCGCCCATGCCAGCCGTGGCGGCAACGGCACCAAATAACTTCGACTTGCGGGTCCTTGCTAGAGGGGCGGGGAGGGGATGGGGGAGAATGGGGCAAGAGGGCGGGAAGAGGGCCTCCGCCAGGGCGAAAAGGAGAAGGGCGATGAGGAGACGGGAAGAGTGCCTCTGCGCCCGCACGGACGACGATGAGGTTCACTTCCGTACTAGGCTGGGGGATTCCCATGCGTGGTCCTACAGCCGGAGCAAGTGGCATCGTTCAGCAGCAAGAGGATGAGGATAGGCATGCTGACATGGAATATGATGGAGGAATGGAGGAGGCTTCCAGAGGCGTCCGAACGACGTCGTCGTCGTCCTCGTCCTCGTCCTCGTCGTTTGTCCTCATCGTGGTCGTGGTCATCGTCAATGGCGCCCCTCGTTACCGTGACCCCGCCCTTCGACCCCCCACCCCCAGAGTAACGGGCGTCACCTCAGGGAAGTACGCAACTGCGCTCTCATTAGGTTTGGCGCAGCAGCCTCACGGACGGAGGGTGGTTCCGTTTCCACACGGGGCTCTCACATGATACGTCTTCGATTGTTATGACCAGACATGGGGATAACGTGGTCGCTACATGGACGTAGGGCGGCGTCTCGACAATTTGGAGGTCTCGCTGGAAGCGCCATCGAACTTTCTGATTCTTTAGGCTTACGCCACATCCGCCGACCCCTCTAACAACTACTGCACGGGTTGCATTGCCGACGGGTTCACGGCGCGCAGTTGGCACGCGTTCCGGTGCTTCGGCGCCTGCCCAAAAAAAGCTCCCGAAGTCGAAGCTCACGGTTGGAGCGCATCTCGCGCGTGCCATCGAAAGACGCATGTTGAAGTGCAAGGCGTGCGCGTGAGACACGGAAGCGTTCGAGGCAGCGCGCGAATGCTCGGAGCCGCGGGGGTAGGGGGTGGGTCAGGGCCGGGCGGGCTACGGGGATGGAGGAGGAGAGGGAGAAGGCAGAGGAGGAGCCCTGCGCTGGCCTCGTTTCCATACTGCTGCTTGTTTCGAATCGGGTTTCCGCTGCAACTCTGGCTTCATCTCCGCGTATCCACTCGTTCCGAGTCGTGCTCTCGCATGGCGGAGGGGAAAGGAGAAAGGAAGTAAGGACAAAGACAAGGAAATTACGGATGAGACGGAGAAGGAGGCCTCGCCTTCGGCGGGTGCCCGTCGCGGCGGCCAGACGCGGCTCGAACATCTAATGCGCTCGGGCTCCAAGGAGTGTCCAGGGTCTGTCGTCTGCCACCTCTCGGGCAGAATTCCGAAGCTGGGGCGAGGAAAAGTAGCAAGACTGCGTCAAGTTCAGGGTAGTGCGTGGCACGCTCTGGGATGTCCGTTGGGATCTCGCGGCGAGGATTCTCGCGGGCCTCCTCGAGGCAGTTTCGAAGGGTCTCGGGGGCCGTTTTGTGGCTTCTTTTGGGCCTCTTGGGGGCTCCTTGGGGCCTCTTGGGGCCTCTGGGAGGCTCTTTGGAGCCTCTAGGGGGAGCTTCGTTGGGCAGAGCGCTGGAATTCGCAGTTCGTGGTCTCTCTCTTGGGCCCTTCTTGGGGCCGTCTTGGAGCTCTCTTGGGTCGTCTAGGGCGCCTCTTGGGCCACGTTGGAGTTTTTTTGGGTTGTCTTTGGGGCCTCCTGGGAGCCTCGTGGGCCGTCTTGGGGTGGTCCTGGGGGCCTCGTGGGGGCCTCGTGGACAGTTCTCAACGCCGTGAAGGCTTACAAGTTGGGTATGCTGAAGATGCGCGTTTTCCCAGAGGAATTTCAAGATTTGGGTTCCTTGGGGGCTTCTTGGGAGGCCTCTTGGACGCTTCGTGGGGTGTCTTGGCGGCCTCTTGGGCCGTTTTGGGCTCACCTTGGGCGTCTTGGAACGATCTTTCGGCGACTTTGGGTTCTCGTGGACCGTCTTGGCGGCTTCTTGGGAGGCGTCACGTGCTGTCGTGCAGCTCAAGAGCGAGCCCAGGGAGCCCAGACCGCCCCGGGTGAGTTCGGTCCGGGGCCACCTGGGGCCGGGGGGAGGTCAGAATCCCGCTCTGGGGTCCCTGGGGGGGGATGGAGGGGGGGGGGGGAGGACAATCTCGCACGCCTGGAGACCCACAAGGGGTCGGCGGATTCTACTCCCTCTCCGTGCTTTCAGCTGGAAGCATGGGCAGCGGCTGCTTTTCCAAAGCGGGGCTCTCGCCCTGAACGGCACGCGCATGGGCCCATGGGGCGCTCGAGCGCAGTGAAGAAGAATGCTGGTAGGGGTTTCACGGGGCTGTGGGTTATATCGCAACATAGATGATGCATCCTGAGTTTTACATGGTTCATCTGCCTCTTCCTGCTCGCCGTCCTGCTCTTCTCTTGCTGCTGCTGCTCCTCGTCAGTCTTGTCTCGAGTTCGTCCCCTCCGCCTCTCATTCCTCCTCCGCCTCCTCCTTCCTTCTTCTCCCCTCCTCCACGGGGGGGACTGGGTGCATCAGTGTGCACAAGATGCGCGGCGCTCCGCGTTCGTCAGGGTTGCCCTTCTCGCTCCCAGTACACGCTTACCGGACTTGGAGGCGGCCAGGGTGTTTGAGGTGAACGGGAGCCGAGAATACCTGTCCAGAGACAACGATAACGATAACAACGATCACGACGATAACAACGATAACAACGATAACGATAACGATAACGATAACGATAACGATCACAACGATAACGATAACAACGATCACAACGATAACGATAACGATAACGATATCGATAACGATAACGATAACAACGACAACAACGATAACAACGATAACAACGATAACAATGATAACGATAACAATGATCACAACGATCACAACGATAGCAACGATAACAACGATCACAACGATCGCAACGATCATAACGATCACAGCGATCCACTCAAAATCGGTCCCGAGACCCCTCGCGGGGCACAAACGCGCCAGTTTCTCGAGCCGCCTCCAGCCGTGGCGACGAGAAGCCACCGGGAGGTCAACAGAGCAATGAAGCATGTCCTTGTCCCCCGCTCCCTGCTGGGCGGAAGCAGTGCTGGGCAACCTCAGCCCCCCAGCCGGCTCCAACATCTGACCCCCTCGTTCGTCACCCTGAGTTTGCGCTGCCGCAGGACAAAATTACACCAGAGGGGAAACCCAATCAGTGGATGATTTCAACATTCGTGACATGGATGTCGAGATCGATTTTGAGATGGATCGTGAGATGGATCGTGGGATCGATGGTGCGGAAATAACAAGGTCGATCGGGAGACCGACAGTAAAGGCGATTCAGTGAGATCGCTTGTGCGATCTATACTGAAATTGATTGTGAGGTCGATAGTGGGATCGATAGTGAGATCGATAGAGAGGTGGGTAGTTGTATATCGATGGTGAGACCGATCGATGAGGTGATCGACCAGGAACCCAGGAACCGGGAAACCCGAGAACGCAGGCGCCCGCCGAAATCGCCCTGGAACCAGCAACCGGGAACCCTGGAACCCAGAACCGGGAACCCGGGAACCCGGCCGCCCACCGAAATCGGCCGGGCAGTCTCCTCTTCCGTGCAAGCGCTGATTGGGGAAAGTCGTCGTCTCCCTCCCCTCCCAAAAGCCCCCCGCCCTGCAGGAGGGGGAAGCCCCGGTCGCGCCCCGGCGAGGCCGCGAGCCCCAGCGCGCTGCGGCCGCGGTGCCTGCGGCGCCGGGGCCGCCCCCAGGATCGAGGGCGGCGTGGCCGGGGGGGGGGGGGGGAGCGGCTCTGGGCGCGGGAGGCCGGGGGGTTGTCGGAGGAGGGCGAGTTGAGAGAACGGTAGTTGGCCTTCGGGGGGGGGGACCCTCCGTCGCCACCGCTGGACTCGGCCTGGAAGACATGTGCGTTGGGACCCCGGGGAGGGGCCCGGGCCTCGATTCCGAGCCGCCGTCGTCTCGTCTCGCCCTGCTCCCGAGGTTCGAAGGTGCGGCCCTGAGGGATGGGGGCCCCGAGAGCAGGGAGAGGGGTTTTGAGGGCGAACTTCCACTGCTCTGGGGCCTCTCCTCGCCCTTGGGCCCCACGTCTCAGGGCCTCATGTTTGAGGTGCCAAGGCGGGCGGGTTGGTGGACGGGGGAGGGGGAGGAGGTTGACGAGGAGCAGAAGGAGGATGGGGGGGGGGAAACGAGGAGCAGAGGGAGGGTATGGCAGGGGGGCGGGATCGAGGATGCTGATCGTAAGGATGGACGGGGAAAGGCTGGGAGGTTGTAGAGGAGCAGAAGGAAGATGGGTGGGGCACGAGGAGCAAAGGGAGAGGGTGTGGCAGGGGGGGTGATCGAGGATGATGATAGTAATGAGTGATGAGGAGCAGTAGCAGGAGGGCGGGGACGAGGATGATGAGGGGGTTAGACGAGGGTGTCGGAGTCGTAGGAGTAGGAGTCGGAAGGAGGGAGGATTAGCTATAAGAGAAGGCGACTCCTCCGTCCAGGCTCAGCTAACATCCTACTCAGCGGTCCTGTGGAGGGAGTGCTACGGAATGGTGGGACTCGGCGATCCTGGCTCCAGAATTGCAGGACAACGCTAGTTATTGCAGTCGTCATTCGGAAGAGGAGAATGGGAGGACCATGTTTTATAGTGGGGTTGCATGTCAGGATTGCTGTCGTCGCTGGTTGTATCATCCACGCTCCGGCTGCTCGCGTGTGCGCGATGTACGTTCTATGTGTCCACCCTCTCTTTCTGCCGCTCCCTCTGTCTCTCTCTAGCTCTCCCGCCCTCGCTCCCTCCCTCCCTCCCCTCCCTCCCTTCACCTCTCTCTCTCTCTCTTTCCCTCCCTGCCTCTCTCTCTCTGTATTCATATATGTATCTATGTATATATACAGATCTGTCGCTCTCGCCAACACTCGAACCTCGCCGCGCCATCCTCCGCTTCTCCCTCCTCCGCTCGCGCCCCCCTCCGCCTCGGCGCCCCTCGCCCCTCCGCGTGCTGCGCCGCACTCGCCCCCGCTCGTCGTCGCCCCCGCCTCCCCGCCTGCGGGCCCAGTGCGGGCCAGATGGCCGCCCGCGCGCGCAGGCGGGGAGCCGCGCCGCGCCTCGGCCTGGAGGCGCGCGTGGAGGAGGCTCCGGCGGGCCCCCGCCCTCGCGGGCGAGGGGACAGCGCGGCCGTGGACAGCGCGGCCGGGGCCTCGACAGCTCTCCGATGTTGTGGCCCCCCGCGGGGCCCGCGCGCACGCAGGCGCCCAGGCACCCCCTGGCGGGGGGGGAGGAGGAGGAGGAGGAGGAGGAGGAGGAGGAGGAGGAGGAGGAGGAGGAGGAGGAGGAGGAGGAGGAGGAGGAGGAGGAGGAGGAGGAAGAGGAGGAGGAGAGGCAGACACCAGCCAAGCCAGCAGCCAGATCCTCGCCTGCAGAGGTCCCCTCTTCTCTCCCGTCCCCCTCACCCCCTTCTCCGCGAAGGCTTCTGCGGCTCCTCGGGCGAAGTCGCCTCGCCCGAGGGGCCCCCGCGGCCAGCGGAGCCGCCGCCGGGGCTGCGGGCGGCGGGGTGCGCGCTGCGGGCGCGAGCGGGGCAGGCGGCCCGCGGTCGGGGGGAGGGGCGAGGCTCGGCGGTTGAAGGATGGGGCCCGGAGGGATAGGGCTCTAAGGATATCGGTGGTTCAATGGGGTCCTGAGGGATGTGGACCTAAGGAGCGGATGGGATCCAATGGTGGATTTACGTTGTTTGAGGCACCTCGTCCTTACGACCCCATTCCTCACGACCCCATCTGTGAACCGCCGAGGATAGGAAGGGATCTCGAGTTGAAGTTGCAGTGGGGCCGCTCATCAAGAAGCCAGGTGCTGTTCGTCGGGGTAGCCTGGGTTTCTTCGCTGCGCGGTGACTGACCGCGGGCGTCGAGGACTTGCTGCGATCAGGGTGCCATGGGCTTCCCCTCAGTTGCATTTCGTGCGCGGACATTCGTGGCTGGGTTTCTTGCGAGGGTCTCCTGTGATCGCGTCCGCGTTATACATTGCTTGAGGCTTCTCGTCCTCAGGGTCCCATCTCTCAGGGTTCTATTTTTGAACCACCGGAAGGTGGGCGCGCTGCACGAGGATGAGCGTGATGGCCTTGCTTCTTTCCGGCCCTGGGGAGGAGGGTGGCTCTCATCGAATCGGGGCTTCCTCTTATCTGCCTTCCTCCACGGTTGCCCACCTCGTTCCTCAGCCATTTGGCTGGGTGTTGATTGGCTAGGTGGAGTTGCCCCTCTCGGCTGACCGCGTCTTGGCCCCGTTCCCACAGCGGCGGGCGGGCGCATGGCGCCACGTATTCAGGCAGAGGCGTCCTGAGGTGTGCCCGCGGGCCTGCCCACTTGTCATACTAGGCTGTTTGGAAGGCGTGTGCGAGATGCTGTGAGAGAATCTCAGGCTGAGGCAGTACGGCCCTAGTTTTAATATTTCGCTTTTTTGTTCAGGACGTGTTTGTTGCAAATTGATTATTCACTTGCTCAAGAAGTCAGCGACAGGCGTGTGGTGATCCAGGGACGACCAACCTCAGCTCAACCGTTTCTTGGCATGTTGTACGTTTCTCTTTGCTGTTCTATCTGCGTATGGAGATCGCGGCAGCGACCTCGACCTTGTGCTGATGATGGCGATGTCGATGATGGTGTGTCGGTGACGATGATGAGGATGGGGACGATGAGGCTGGCGATGTGCCATCATCGTCAGCGTCAGTGTTGATCGTGGCATGCGACCCGTCTGGGTATTAATGACTGATGGTTTTCTTGACACCTGGCTCGGGGTTCAGGGGAGGGAAGGGGTGGCGAAAGCGGCTGCGTGTAACTGCTTTCGGCTCCACCGCCAGGAACCTCATCGATACATAGTCGTTCTCTGCGTCACGAGGCGACTAGAACACCAGCTGCATACAGCTAATTCGTGACCCCTCTCTTTGCTACCCCAAACTTTTGTCCACCCCGGTTGATGGGAGTTTGGTCTCATTCGTTTGCTGCTTTGTCGGGAATCGCTTCAACGCTTGGCTTGATTTGCGAACATTTCAAGGGCTGACCAATGCTTGTTTCCGCCCTCTGGGACGATGCCCAGCATGCTGCGTTGAGCGCAGCTTTTGTCGAACTGTCATATGTAATTCAGCCGCCCGTGCCGCACAGAAAGCGCGGGCCCGCCGCAAAACCAAGTCTACGTGGCTCGTTGCGCACGTCGCGTATAGGGCCACGTAGCCCAGTCGCATGTGTGCGCAGTTGTGCTGTTTATGTCTTGGGCGACTGGCCAGGATCGAACAGACACCCAGTCAATTATTCGCCGATGCACCCGATGCATCAGACACTGAGGAACAACTGACGCTATTGCGTAATTGTGGGGTGGAGGGTGGAGGAAGGAGCAGAGACGAGGGAGACCCCCTAGAAACACCAGGGCCCCTTTAAAGCCTCCCTAGAACACCCCGAATCTCCACTTCTCGTTTCTGTCTGCTCCCTCCACCGCTCAGCCCTGCTTTACACAGGCCTCGAGCCCGAAGCCGCCCTCCAGGGCTCATTTCGATTTCTCCGATTCGATTCGATTCGAATTCGATGGCCTCCGATTCCGATTCGATTCGACTTCGGATTCCCATTTGGATTCCGATTCCTCAATGGATGACCTACTAGCCTGCGGGTTTCTGTCGATTCGACTTCCCCCGACGTGGCTGCTGATTTTCGCCGATGCGATACATTTCGATCGCCGATCCGACTTGTCGATTCGATTCTGGGCTCTCTTGGCCCTCCCTCTTCCCTTCTCCACACCCCGGATTTGTCATGGTCTCGCAGCTCGTGTGCACGTATTCCCTCGGCAACGCTATAGAGGCCACGGCCTCGCCCGCCCAACCTTAGATAGATAAAGCCTAGAGCATGCTTCGCATCGGTGGATTGCTCGCCCGCTCGTTGTCCACAGCTCGATCCCCGATCCCCCTGCTTTCTCTTGGTTCCTCGGGGCGCACACTATGCGCCCGCAGGTGGCACTCCCGTCTTTGGCTCAATCTGTCCCGTTTGGGATCAAGGCCACGGGACGGGGCTCGAGAGGCTGTTCACAGCGCTGCAGGGGTTCGACGGCGCAGCGTGACAGCGCAGAGGCCACGACGCTCGGCCGCCAGCGCGTGCGGGGAGTGCACGGGCGTCTCGGATGCTCGGAAAATTCTTCGGAGCACATGCGGAAGCCGACGCAGTCCCCTGCAGCGCCGGGGCCGCCGCGCCTGCGAGATGCCGTCGGTGGCGGCAGGCAGGCCGCACCGCGCCTCCGAGGCCGGTGGCAGCGGCTGCCGATCTGCGCCCCCGGCCGCGCCGCAGGCTCCAGGTGCAGGGCCTGTCGCTGCCCAGCGACAGGTCGGAGGCGGAGCTGGAGTCCGACAGCAGCCGCTGCGCTGGGGCCAGCGCGAGCGAGGCGTGCGAGGAGTGGGAGCAGGCCCTGTCGCTGCTCGGCGGTCTGTTGGAGGCAGCCTGTGAACCTGACGTCGTCAGCTACAATGCTGGGATCGGCGCGTGCGGGATAGCGGGACAGTGGCAGCAGGCTCTGTCGTTGCTGAGTGAGATGTGGGAGGCGGAATTGGATCCCGACGTCATCAGCTACAATGCTGGGATCGGCGCGTGCGGCGCGTGCGATACAGGGGGGCAGTGGCAGCAGGCTCTGTCGCTACTCAGCGAGATGTCGGAGGTGAAGTTGGAGCCCGACGTCATCGTCTGTCCTATGTATACAATACCGCTGTCAGCACGCGCGCGCGCGAAATGGCGAGCGGTGGCAGCAGTAACCGGTCCCCTCCGGGCCTTTCCGTGGGAGCCCACACGGGGCCCGGGCCGCTCCGGGCGGGCCCTCGGAGCCGCCTCGGTAGCCTTCGGAGAGGCCCCGATGGCGCAGGAGACGGCGCAAGACTGCCGAACATGGCCCCCAGACAGCCCAAGAGGCGCCCATGACTCCCCCAAAGACTCCCAGGGAGCGCTTCCAAAGGCCAAATTCATTGACTTTCTATGTTTTGTATGTTTTTCGTGTTCTCACTTTTTTCGGCTTCAGCCGGCCAAGACGGCCTCAGGGGCCTCCCAGATCGTGCCAGGGCGGCCCCAGCGACTCGCAAGAGCGCCCCAAGATGGCCCAAGAAAGCCCCAAGACGGTTCCAAGACGGCCCCAACACGGTCCCGGAGGGCCCCAAGAGAAGTCCCAGAGAGGCCTAAAGGGTCCCAGAGGCTCCCAAGACGGCCCAAGCCGGCCCCAGATGGTTCCGAGCCGGCTTCGCAGGGCCCCAAGAGGTCCCCAAGACGGCCCCAGAGGGCCCCAAGACGGCTCCAGAGAGCCCGAGGACGGGCCAAGAGGGACCCCAGAGCCTCCCCAAGAGGCTCCCACGATGTTTTTGAACTGCCTCAAGAGTGCCCAACAGAGTCCCGACAGGACTTTCCCAGATGCTCCCACGACAACTTCAAGAGAACCTAAAACAGGGCACATGCTGCAGTTCACAAAGAGCCCCAGCCACCGCTCTTCTCCCGTCCTTGCCAGGGGCCCTTGGACACTCCGGGTCGTCCTTCCAGTGACCCAGACGGCCGCAGCGCTTGCACGGAAGAGTCTGTTTGAGCCTCTTGACCCGTTCGACATTGGCACCGCTGCCTCCCTTCGCACCGCCGCTGTAGAAGTCACTTGCCTTCTCCGCCTCGGCGTGGGCCTTCCTTGCCTGGGTCATCATCAGGGTGTTATCCGTCAGGAAGGCCAGTAGTTCCTCAGGAACCTGTTCGTACTCAGCCACGTCTTCTGCCCCCTGATCGTCCTCGGACTCCATCTCTTCGTCGTACTCCGCGTCTTCGGGCCACTCGCCGTCGTCCTCCGCGGCGTCATCAGGGTCGTCCTCCTGGCCCCCACGCACCGCGTTTACGGCGCGATCCCCACCGCGGCCCGCGGCCCGCGGCCCGTCCTGGCCATCGACGGTTCCGGTTCAGGTACTCTCAGTGGGCTCCGCCTCCGCCACCTGCGCTTTGCGGCAGGGTTGACGTCCTTCGCAGCATCGTCACGCTGGGCAGGCACGCCTTGGCGGAGTCGCGCAGCTTCTCGTAGACCAGCTCGTTGCCAGCGCCTGTGATGATCTGGCCCTCCTTGTCGCCGCCCACTCGCAACTTCTTGAGGAAGTAGAGCGCCCTCAGGTGTTTGTTCAGAGGCTCGTCCACGGCCTTCTCGAGCTTGCGGATCTTCGTCTCGTAGCGCGTCTCGAAGTCCAGCACCTCCTCGCCAACGTTGCGCGCGAGCTTCTCCACGAACTCGTCCACCAGCGTGCCATCCTTCAGCGTCTCCTGCTGGTCGTACTTGCTGTGCAGATGCCGCAGGAGCACCTGCACGCCGTCGGGCACGGCGAGGGCCTCGGGGTCGAGGCTCTCCGCCTTCGCCGCAGCATCCCCCTGGAGCCTGGAGAGCAGCCGGCCGCCCCGCCGCTGATGGCGGGATCGCAGTATTCAGCTCAAAAATCTTCAGCCGGCGCTCGTATGTCAGGAGGGGAAAGAACACACAGACACAATTAATCGTCGATTCCCAGGAAAATATGGGAAAACATGGGGAGTGGGTTGGAAGGTTGGAAGACAGAAGCCCAGAAGATATAGGGAAGTATAGGGAATCTTTTTATTTGTATGTATTTATTTGTGTGTCCTGGGGCCCCTTCAGTATGTACGGAGCGGCACCGACTTGCCGTCCCACTCGGGGGCGTACTTCTCGTCTCCCCGGTTGCGCCCGTCTCCGTCGCCGACGGCTCGCCAGCCGTCCCAGCTCCAGGTCTCCGACCGTTCGCTGGAGGACCGATCCCGACCTGGGTCGGCCCTGGCCTCCGTCGTCACCCGTGCCGGGCGGGCGCCGCGTCTGGCTCACAGCGACGTTAGCTACGATCCCACAGTAGATGCGACGGTGCCGCTCGTGTTTCGCTATTGCTGCTGGGTATGGGATCGCAGGGCGAACGATTCCGACCTGCGCAAAGCTTGGCAGTTTGCTCACGAGGCTTTGACTGCGAGATCTTCGTGGGCCCAGGTTCGAGGGCCCATCGGGGGCCCCAGCGCCCCTGCACCTCGGACCAGGAACTCCCCCACCCACGCCAGGGGAGTCCGCGAGTGCCCCAGTCGCTCCACGAGGCCCATCCGCCACAGCAGCGCCACGCCTCGCCCACGGGGGCCTCCCGCACCGCGGGAGGCTCCTCCGGCGCGCGCCGCAGTGGCCGCGTGCCGCGGTCGGCCCACGTGCCGTCGTCGGCCGATCGGAAGCCATCGTCTGCTTCTGGGCCACCGGCCCGGGGGCTGTCCCCTTCCTCCGCACGCCGTGCGAGGGCTCGAGCTGCTGCCGCCCAAGCGTCCATGCCCCTTGCTGGGGACAGGTCGATTCCCCACTAGGGTCAGGCCTCGCTGAGGCTCCTCCGCGGCGACCTATACGCGGCGGCACTCCGTGCCGTGGATCGAACCCGCTCGACGGCAGCTCCGCTACCAATGTCGATGCGATGTGCTTTTTCACCACAAGCGGTTCTGCCTTGCTGCCGGCAGGTCAAAAGAGGCTAAGCCCTCCCTCCGCCCTAGTGTCGGGAGGGCTTGTATCAGAAAGCGGCGTCGGGAAGGGAGGTAGGCGGATGTGGCAGCTGTGAACTTCAACAGGATGGCAGGGTGCTTCGCAGATTCCCTCGAAGGCCGGTCCACTTGGGGCGCTCTCCGAGCGCCCCCGAAGGCCGGCTCCGTCCCGCCTGAAGCTGCAGGGTAGGCAGGAGCGGGCCCCACGAGACCACAAGGAGGCTTCGAAGACGGCTTGAAGCGCATTCCGCGAGAGCCTCAAAGCAAGCAGAGTGACGCCAGTTCCTTTTGGGCCCTCTTGGGGTGCACTTGGGGCCCTGATGGAGCCTCTCAGGAGCCCGCCTGACTTCTGCCTGGAGCCCCAGGGTAGCTCCGAGAGGGCCCCGAGAGGCTTCAGGGGGAGACCTCCAGAGAGCTCCAGAAGCAAGTGGCGTCACTCCACTTGCTTTTGGATTCTCTCCGGGCCCACTTGGGGCCCTCTCGGAGCGCTCCCAGGCGCCGCCTAAGACCCGCCTGAAGCCCCAGGGTAGGCCCAAGCAGGCCCCAAGAGGCCCCAGAAGAGCTTTTGGACTGGGTTCAAGCGTATTCCAAGAGAGCCCAAAAACAATAGGAGTGACGCCACTTGGTTGTGGATTCTCTCCGTGCCCACTTGAGGCACCTGGGGCGCTCTCCGAGCGCTCCCAGAGGCCACCTCAGTCCCGCCTGAAGCCGCAGGGTAGGCAGGAGCGGGCCCCACGAGACCACAAGGAGGCTTCGAAGACGGCTTGAAGTGCATTCCGTGAGAGCCCCAAATCAAGTGGAGTGACGCCACTTCCTTTTGGGCCCTCTTGAGGTGCACTTGAGACTTTGATGGAGCCTCCCAAGAGCCCGCCTGATTTCTGCCTGGAGCCCCAGAGTAGCTCCGAGAGGGCCCCGAGAGGCTTCAAGGGGAGACACCCACCAAAGAGCACCAAAAGCCCTCCAAGATAGCCCAGCAGAATGTGGCGTAACTTCACTTGCTTTTGGATTCTCTCCGGGCCCACTTGGGGCCCTCTCGGAGCGCTTCCAGGCGCCGCCTAACACTCGCCTGAAGCCCAAGGGTAGGCCCAAGCAGGCCCCAAGAGGCCCCAGAAGGGCTTTCGGACCGGGTTCAAGTGTATTAGAGCCCAAACGCAAGTGGAGTGACGCCATTTGCTTGTGGAGGCGCGCCCTACAAGCACTGACCCCGTCAACGTCGATAGCGGTGATCACACCACAGGTACACATTAGTCAGCTACAACGCTGTGGTGAGTGCGTGCAAAAAGGGCCAGCAGTGGCAGTGGGCTGTGTTGCTATGTAGGGAAATGTGGGATGTGAAGTTGGAGCCTGACGCCACCAGTTATAATGAGGGAATGAGCGCATGCAATGCCGGCAGGCAGTGGCAATTGGCTTTGGCAATGTTCAGTGAGATGTCGGAGGCAAGGGTGGAGCGTAATGTCAAGAGCTATAACATTGGGATTAGCGCGCACCAGCGAGGCAGGCGGTGGCATCGGGCCATGTCATTGTTGGGCGAGGCATGGGAGGCGAAGCTGGAGCCCGACGTCATCAGCTACAATACTGTGATTAGCGCGCTGGAGAAAGGCAGGCAGTGGCAGCGGGCTTTATTGATGCTCAGCGAAATGGCGGAGGCGAAGTTGGAGCCCAACGTCAATAGCTACAACATCGGGATAGGCGCGCATCAGAAAGGCATGCGTTGGCAGCAGGCCATGTCGCTGCTCAGCGAGGTGTGGGAAGTGACGCTGGAACCCGACGTCGTCAGCTTCAATGCGGTGACCAGTGCACTCGAGAAGTGCAGGCAGTGGCAGCGGGCTTTGTTGATGTTCGGCAAGATGTGGGAGGCAAGGTTGAGGCCAACCATCATCTATATTGCAATACCGGTCGCAGCGCGTGCGAAACAGGTAAACAGTGGCACCGATCTCGCCCTCGGCTGACCCCTGGAGGCCCCCGGAGATTCCCACGGGCCTTCCAAAGAACCCAAGGACGGCCTGAATGGCCGCAAGCGGCTCACGCGAGGCTTGCAGGAGGCTCCGAGGACTTACCAGAGGCTCGCCTAAATAGCCCCAGGAGGCCTCAATGTTGCGAGCATGTGGCTCTGAGACGCCCCCCCAGCCGTCCTGGAGGTGAAGCAGGTTCCAACCCGCAGGATCTTGGAACAATCCTGCAAGACCACACGTTTCACACAATACGGTTCCACAGGCTCCAGTGGCTTCAGAAAGGGCCTCGGCAGCCCCCCAGGACACGCCACGAGGCGCTACCAAGATGGCCGTGGCTGGCCTCCAAGACGGCCCCATAGACAGCTTCCAGACTACCCGAGACCGCCCCAACGGTGCCCCAGGGCTCCTCCCAATCAGCCCCAGACCTCCTACAAGCCGCATCCTGAGTTCCCAGGGGACGCCAAAAAGGCTCAGTGTCCCCCGCCAAGACTGCTCCGACGCCATCCGAAGACGTCACACAGGACGCCCAAGTGACGCCAAGATGGCCCACAGAGACGACAGGAGGGCCTCGGGCTAGCCCGGGAGGGCTTCAAGAAGGCCCGACGATGGCTCCGTGAGGGCCTCGCCGACCGCCTCCGTCCCTGCTCTCTCTCCCAGTTCCTACCCGTCCCATCCTCGCTGCTACCTCCTCTGCCCCCCGCTCTGTTGCGTCCAGTTGCGTCCTTGCGAGTTCGACCGCAATGCCTCAGCTCTGGCGGCGGACCAGCGGAGTACGCCAACGTCGACGGCGACTTCCCCAGCTGCCTTACGCAACGACCCCTTGCGGCCATCCCTAGCGACCCCCCCCCCAGCACCGCCAGCACCAGCCATCGACACCAGTGGCACCACCAACCTCACCATCGTCCACGACGACCGCATCGCGGAGCTTACACGAGACGTACAAAGTTACCATTGAGATGCAGTTCTAATCAACGAGACCTGGAGGACACAGCCAAAAGAGCTTTGGACTACAGTGGAAAGACATACCTTCGCAGGGTCTGGGAACGACAGGCGCTGCCATGGAGTAGCAATTCTCTTACGCAAGCGCTGGAGCCGTCATATATTTGAGGTTCAGGCAATCAGCGCAAGACTGGCCACAATGACTGTTAAAAGAGGGCGCATTCGATTACAGTTCGTTTCAGCATACTTTCTACACACTGGGTAAATGGACGCACACGTACAAAACATGCACGACGGGATTGGTGCTATGCTCAAGGAGGCCCGCGCCCGCAACGTACGGACCATTCTCGCAGCAGGCTTCCGTGCCCAGGTTGGTGCACTGCCCCGCCCAGACCCGGCACCGACGGGTGCCACAGCGACCATCCACGACGTTTCCTCTCGCTTGGCGGGGCCCCACGGGTACGGCGACGAGCGCTCCAGAGGGCACTGGTTGCGACACTGGGCCACGACCGAGAGGCTCGCCATCGTAAACGCGCTCTTCCGCAGCACCCACACACACAAACATATGACTTTCGCCACGACCGCGGGCAACCCGCGACCATTCGATTCCATACTGGCAGACTGAAGCCTATCGGGAGGGGAAAGAACACACAGACACAATTAATTCTCGATTCCCAGGAACATATGGGAAAATATGGGAAGTGGGGGGAAGACAAAAACCCAGGAAATATGCGAAAATATGGGGAAGATTTTTATTTGTGTGTGCTTATTTGTGTGTCCTGGGGCCCCTTCAGCCTACTTCCTGTATGCACCAACGCCGAGGCCGCGAACATCGCAGATCTCAGCTCGGACCACAACGCTGTCGTACTTCACATTCGCTTCCCGGTTCTGCCGAACGGTCAATCTACATGCCATCCAGGACATCCCACGTCACGGGCCGACACTTGCAGCGGTCTTTGGGCACGCGTGGACTTCGACGACAACCGACGACATTTGGGTCTCCAGTTACAACCGGCGGCACTTCCGACAGACCCGCAGGAGATCAACCTCATCATCGAGAAGAGCCTGTGCACCTCCACAACTCACGGAGCTGCCGCCGAGGCGGCGCCCTCACGAGCAGCCACGACCAACACCAACCACGACACCAAGCACCAGCAACACGACGACATCATCGAATACCTGATCAAGCAGCGACAGAACACGCCTACTGCAAACAGCAATGCCCGACGAGCAGTCAGCAAACAGATACGACAAAGCATTCGACGACAGAAGCGGGCTGACCGGAGGGAGCGAATCAGCACCGTATTGGAGCAGTACAAGGGCCTCAAAAACGTCCGCTCCATCAAAAAACGGCCGAGGAGGACTCTAATTACAGAGATGGTGGGGGCCGACGGCAGCAAGCAGACAACGGAAAACAACAAGAAAGAGGGATAGCAGACACATTTGCAGATGTCTACGATCAGCTGTATACTTCTTCCCGCAGCCTTGACCCCACGCCAACCGCAGTGCACGAGCCACCTGAGATTCCACCTTTCACGCCGACGGAGCTCACCGCAGCAATATCACAGCTCAAGGGCGGCAAAGCACCAGCCACTAGCGGAATTCGCGCTGAAATGCTTCAAGAATCAGGTCCAGAGCTCCAGCGTGCCTTACTACAGTTGTACAAGACAATCATACAGGCAGACGCCCTTACGCCGGCCAGCTGAAAAAGACGCGATTTGACGCTTCCACAGATTCATCACCCGATCAACCAACCCTAGAACGACAGCGACCCGACGACCAGGCGGGCTCTTCGCCCCGCACGAGGCACGCGCGACCACCTCTTTATTCCCCACATCCAAAGTGGGGTTCTCGTTTTCTCTGGACACCCCGCGCAGGAACAGGAACCCACCATCATCATCATCATCATCATCATCATCATCATCATCATCATCATCATCATCATCACTCATTCTCACTCACTCACCCATCATCCCTCCCCCCCTCACTCACTCACTCACTCACTCACTCACTCACTCACTCACTCACTGACTCATCAGCACTCACATATGATAATGGTGAGTGTGCGCGTGAGAGAGTGTGATGATCATCATCATCATCACCAGTCTGTCAGTCACTCACTCACTCACTCACTCACTCGCCTTGGGCCTCGTCTGTGAGTGAATTACGAGGAAGTCTGAAGCGGGAGCCCCCTCCCTATGGGGCCCGCGGATCATGTTACTAATCCGAGCGGGTCATCCAATTCTTGTAACTGTCGCCACTTGTGGGCTCTCGCGCTGCCAGAACGCCATTCCCAGGCCACATTTGTGAGTGAATTGCGAGGAAGTCTGAAGCGGGAGCCCCCTCCCTATGGGGCCCGCGGATCATGTTATTAATCCGAGCGGGTCATTCAATTCCTGTAACTGTCGCCACTTTTGGGCTCTCGCGCTGCGGGAACGCCATTTCCAGGCCACATTTTGAATGCCCGGAGCCAACTGTAGGCCACTTCGTGTTCTTCGTGCTCCCAGAACACCACTCCCGGGCCACATTTTGAATGCCCGGAGCCAACTGTAGGCCACTTCGTGTTCTTCGTGTTCCCAGAACACAACTCCCGGGCCACTTTCTGAATGTCCGGAGCGAAAACAGGAGGGCGAGGTCGGGGGCAACGTAGGGAACGGGGGGAAGGCCCGCGCCAGGGCGAGAAGAAATATACGCAGAAGTGACAGCCAGGACGCCTCACCAACCACGAGGACGACGGTGAGGGCTTTTTTCCAGATTCGCCCAGAGGATTCTCATGCGGGGTCCTTCCGTCGGAGTAATTTTCAATATCCTATGTGAAAGGGCAGCCGACTGGTAGCAGAGTCTCTGGGTTGCAGCCATGGACTTCAAAAAGGCTTTTGACACAGTCGAACACGACAGTCTGTGGGCAGCTCTGCTAAACCAAGACGTCACGCCTGGGAACGTAGACCTTCTACGACGCATGTACAAACACCAAACAGCCGTGGTCCGCACCGACACCACCAGTAAAAGGTTCGACCTCCAACGCGGCACAAAGCAAGGGGATCCACTGATCTCAGTGCTAGTCAATGCGTTACTCCAACACGTCTTACTACCGCTGATCTGAGATTGGCAGAGAAAACACCAAGGCGTCCAACTGGGACACACCGGCGCGGCGACACTCACGAACCTTCGGTTCGCAAATGACATTTTGCTGACCAGCCAAACACGGCCCAACCTAAGAGCGATGCTTTCCGACCTCATCACCGCAGCAAAACAGCACGGACTGGGATTGCACCCGACCAAGACCAACATCATGACTAATCAGCCTCGACACCGCGACCGAACAGCTACCCATCGGTCGTTGAAAGTAGGTATTTTTGGATTCCCAGATTCCAATCTACTTTCAGCGCCTTCCTACTTCAAGAGTCGAGTGGTTTTCCCTCTTCCCTCCTCTTCAGGAGGCGGGCGGAAACCCAATCTATTTCCAACGCCTTCCTACTTCATGTTTTTACCTACTTCTTCCGACCGACGTGTAAAGTAGCAGGAGTGTACATCGTCATTTTACCACGAAGAAGCACTTTCGCCGACCTGGGCCAGACCATTACTTTCCACGACGCACCCGGAACCGAAGTAAAGTACTGGATTCAAGCTGAATGGGCACGTTTCAGCAGCCACAGACAAGAAGTCACCAGCAAACATTTTCCACTGCGACACCGATTGCGACTATACATGGGTACCGTCATCCCTATTATGACGTACGGAGCAGAGACGTGGACGTTGACAGAGCCTTTCAAGCAGCAGTTACGCAGAACACAACGACGGATGGTACGAATCATAATCGGGACACCAAGGAGACGCACGGCACCGACACCGACACCACAACACAATCCAGAGACATGCCCAGACAATCACAATGACACCAGCAGCACAGCACCAAACGACTCCAGCGAGTCCGACGTTTGCAGCGACCCACCTGCACACCAGCCAAACGCGCACGACGGCGTCAGCGACGACGAAAGCACGCAACCGGGCAATACGCAGAACGAGGGCGTCGAAATGTGGTCCTATTTCATCCGCAGGAGTACACGGAGAGCAGCGACATTGATGCTGAAACATGATATACCAGATGTTTTCCACCTGCACCGAAGGATGGCCTGGCGCTGGGCAACTACGGTGGCTCTCCACCCTCCGACACGCTGGACACAGAGAGTGCTTAATTGGAACCCAAATCCCAACACCCGACAACCAGGACGACGGCACAAGGAGGGCAACAAAAACGATGTGACGACGACATCCGGAAGTTTCTCCACACATGGGACGGGCACCACTGCGACACCGACACCAGGCAGGAGCAGATCCGAGCGGCGACCCAGCCACGACAACACCAAAACAACAGCAAACACGACCTGCGGTGGTTATCAGCGGCTGGGAGCACTTAGTGGTGGTTAGCCTATGTTTCACATGTTTGAGGCCACGGCCTCCACGCCATGCCCTAATGGGCACGGGCGTGCTCCCCGTAGGAGCATGCACGCCTCTGGCGTTTCGCTTCGCTTCTTCCCCCCCGCTCTCCTTATCGCTTGTCGTTTCGAAGCGAAGACTCGTAACCCGACGTCGTGGCCAGAGGGAGAAGGTCGCTGCTGAGAAAGTAGAAACATTTCGAGACGTCCCGTGTGCGGCTTCGAAGTGCACTCGGACACAAGGAGTTTCCACAGTTTTGATGTGTCGGCATCGGCATGTTTTGTATTTCGGGGTCATTCTATTGAGACAGCCGAGCGATATATGTAACAACAATCCCCCTGCGGAATCCTCAAAGCCTTTTGGACGTTCCACGATGTCAAAACCAGTTCCTGGGGCGCTCCAAGACGGGCCAGGAGGGCCCCGATGCGATCCCAAGCGGTTTGGGACGTCACCGGCGGTCCAAGAGGTCGTCAATATGGCCCATCATGGCCCAAGAGGGCTCCAATGGGCACCCCAGGAGGGTCCCTTAGAGGCCCGAGTCATGTTCCTTTGGTTTTTGATGGGCTTGGACGTTCTCGCCTTGTCGAGGTTCTTACGCTCCAAGACAGCACAACAATTCCCCAATCTCGGACCACAACGTCCCAGCATGCCTCAAGTAGGCCCCCAGATTCTGGGCCCCAAAACGGCCCAAGAGGCCCATAACGGCCAAGAGGGCCCCAAGAGGGGGAACTCGAACTGAGATTTCGCACCCTCCGCCCCAAGCTGCCCTTCGAGATTGCCAGCAAGGTCCCAAGAGCCCCCCCCAGAAACCCCAAGAGGCCCCTGAGAGGCCCAACTCAGGCCCCAAGAGGCCCGAGAGGCCCCACCGCCAACACCGTCCTTCGAGAGGCTTTCGAGGGAAGATCCTTCAGAGAGCTCTGGGGCCGTGCCGACCACCCAAGAGAGTCCCATGAGCGACTCAAGAAGAATTCAGATGTTCGGCCACACGCGCGCCGAGGCTATTGAGACATCCGTGTGCTGGCCTCACTTCTCGGCCGTCGCCCTTCCTTTCTCGCTCTTTGATCCTCGCTTCTCGTTTCACTCACGAGCTGCAGGTTGCGTCAGCTAGCAAGGGTACCAAAGAGCAGCACCTTGCAGCCTCAAGCAGCAACAGCGAACAGCAACAGTCCGCAGCAAGCAGCGGCAGCACACAGCGAATGTTAACAGCAGCAGCAGCAGCAGCAGCAGCATGCCGCAGGCAACAACATCAGAGGCGAAGTTTGGGCCCAACGTCGTCACGGAAGCCTTTCAGTACCATCTCTGATTTGGCCCAGCGTGCTATTTCGGCAGATCTCTTGGCTGGCTGGCCACGGGTCAGCATGAGTCTTCTCTTCTACAACGCAAGGGCAAGTGCGTGCGAGAAAGGTTTCTTGCATCGAGTGGGTGCCAGGCGGCTCCCAGGCGCGCCCCTACAGCCTCGCAGAGGGACCCAAGATGCCACCGACACGGCCCAAGTGACACCCAATCTAGGCCCCTGAGCCCCCAGACACGCCCCCAGGAGGCTCAGAATCGGCCGACGTGAACGATCTCAATTTCAAAACTGCCGATCGTGCAGAGTTGAGCGTTCCAGGCGGTGTCAAGAGCAACGGCGCAGCTCATCACGGCAGGAAGCCACCGTATTCCTTCGTCCACGGAGTCGCTGCCGCGGCACGCTCATGCGCTGCACTCTTGTCCTCCCCCACGCTCTGTCCACGAGCTCCACGAGCTGTTCGTCCACGCTTTGCTCTGTGGATGAAACATACGGTTTGAGAGTCCCAGGTTCAGCAAACCGTGGATTTTATCACCTGGGTTTACTCTAGTCTAGTCAGCTACAACGCTGGGATCAGCGCGTGCGAAAAAGGCGAGGAGTGGGAGCGTGCTCTGGCGCTGCTCAGGGAAATGCAGGAGGTGAAAGTGGAACCCGACGTTATCAGCTACAGCGCTGGGATCAGCGCGTGCGAGAATGACGGGCTTTGGCAGCAGGCTCTCGCGCTGCTCAGAGAGATGTGGGAGGCGAGGGTGGCTCCCAACGTCATCAGCTACAGCGCCGCGATCAGCGCGTGCCGGAAGGGCGGGCAGTGGCAGCAGGCCCTTACGCTGCTCGGCGATGTACGGCGGGCGAAGTTGACCCCCGACACCATCGACGTTGTTATGCCGCGGCCCGGCCCTGGGCGGCGCACCCTCGGTGCCTCCGGCTCTGGGGGAGACGCCGTCCTCGGCGCCACGACTTCCCGGTCGCCCCGCGTCGGGACGCCCGGGGAGTTTTGGGGTTTGGATTGCCGCCCCCGGCCCCGAAGCTAAAACGCCTTTTGCTGAGAGGACCGCGCGCGAGAGCCCCCAGAGGCGCCCACACGCGCACGAGGCTCTCCGACAGGCTTGAAAAGCCCCCCACCGTTTCGATACTCCCCAAATCGCCCCAAACGTCAAGTTGTTTCAGTGTTCCTCGCTTCCGCCTTCCTCCGCCAGTGCCTCACACAATCTCGCCGTGGCCCGACGCGCCTCGCAAGCGTTCTCCAGACGGCCCCAAGGGGGGCCCTGGGGCGCCCCATGCGGCCCCCAGCACGGCCCGCAGCGGCTCCAAGAGAGCCCCAGGACGGCCTCAGCGGGATCCCAGCAGGCCCGAGACGGCTTCGGACAGTCCCCAGACGGCCCGAGAGGGGTTTCAAAGGGCGCCACGACGGCCCAAAGACAGCTCCAAGAGGGCCCCAAGATGCCCCAGGCACGGCCCTAGAGTGTTCGAGCACGGCCCCCAGATCCAGCAGCAGCACAGTCAGAAGCGTCCTTCATGATTAGAGTGCAGCGGCATTCGCTAACCTAAGATAATTCAGCAGCGGACAGCAGCTGCATCCAGCCGCAGAAGGCATTATGATTAAGCCGCCAGCAGGCAGCAGCAGCTTGCAGCAGTAAGCAGCATCGGCGAGCAGCAACAGCTTTCGTCGACATCACCAGCGCTAAGCACCAGAGCAAGCAGCAGCACCCAGCCGCAGTACGAAGCTGCCCGCACCAGACAACAGCAGGCGGCAGCACAATGAAGGAATGGCAACCAGCATCAAGTCACAGCAAGCAGCACTACGTAACAGCAAGCGGCAATAAGTGGATGAGCAAGGAGTGAAGTAAGTACGCAAGCAGCCAGGCCAGCAAGACAGCGTACAGGTAGGCAAGCAGGCGCTGTCATGCCAGCACGTTGGCAGCCACGCGAGCAGGACAGCACACAGGCAAACAGAACTACGAGCAAGCAGCGCCAGCCTCGAGCAGAAGGCAGCAGTGGCAATACGCCGCCGAAAACGGCCCCAAGACGGTCCATGCTTGCCCCAAGAGGGCCCCCGCAGGCGCGGGATTGCCCTAAGGGGGGCCCTAAAGAACGCCCCATATGAGGCCCAGTAGAGCCCCAGTGTGTCTCCACAGTGTGCGCGTTGCTCCGCCGTCCATGCGGGCCCGCTTCACACGATGCCAGTCTTTGGGCCCTGGTGCCATGCCCTCCACAGGCGCTTCTGCAACTTATCCGCCACCCCGTGCCCATCTACGGCCATCTCTCATCAGCTATAATGCTGGGATCAGCGCGTGCGAGACTGGCAGACAGTGGCAGCGGGCCCTGGTGCTGATCTGCGAGATGCGGGAGGGGAAGCTGAAGCCCGACGTTTGCAGCTACAACGCCGGCATCAGTGCGTGCGACAGGGGAGCCCAGTGGCAGCGAGCCCTGGTGCTGTTCCGCGGGATTCGGGAGGCGAAGCTGGAGCCCGACGCCATCCCTGCCACCCCTGCCGGGGGCTGGCGTGTGCGAGCAGGCAGCAGTGTAGATGGCCGGCGGCCCCGGCAGACTCAGGTGCTGGCCCGTCGGCCCCCCAGACGCCACAGACGCTCCGAGGGAGCGCCCCCAGGACGGCCCGAGAGAGGTCCCCCAGGAGGGCCCCTAAGCAGCCGCCGGCAGGGCCATGAGACGGCCCTAGGACGGCCCAAGGCCGCCACACGACGACCCAAGGCACCCCCCGACCGCCCTCGTCCCCCCCCCCTCCAAGAGGCAAGAGGCCCCGAGAAGACGGTCCAGGAGGGCCCCAAGATGGGACGGGAGCCCACCGAGACGCCCTCACGGCGGCCCAAGAGGGTCCCAGGACGCGGCCCCAAGACGGACCAAGACCGCCCTAAGATGGCCATTTCAGCGCGCGAGGCCCTGGCGACGTTGGACCTCCATCTCGGCCTTTCGTCAGCGCTTCCGCTGTATCACCGCATGCCCGATCGGGCAGATTCCGTGGCCGGCAGGCCACGGACGGGTCAGCTCCAGTCTATTCTACAATACTGGGATCAGCGCGTGCGAGTTCAGGCAGAGTGGCTCGGGGCGGCTCCCCGCGCCCGGGGGGCGGGCCTCGACGGTCGCCGTCGCTCCCGGGACGGCCTTCGGCCGCCCAAGACGGCCCTTGGACGTTCAAGAGAGCGCCAGAAGCCTTACGAAGAGTCTCACCAAGGCTCAAGCTGCCCCCGAGACTCCCCAAAGGGTCCCAGGAGCAGAAAGAGACCTCCAAGACAGCCGCAGAGCACCCCCATGACGGCCCGAGTGGCTAAAGATCGTGCATTTTCGCTTTCGGGCCCCCTGGAGCAGCTCCATACGGCTCCTGGGAGCCCCGAAATGGTTTCAGTCTCGCCCGAGACGCCTCTACTAAAGCTCTTTGGATGGCTTAAACTAGTTGCCCACAGACGCCCCAAGAGAGCCCCAAGACTGGCCAATAGAGCCCCACGGGCCCCCCGAGACAGCCCCACCACGGTCCCAAGCGGGCTCCCGAACAGACTGGGCCCCCTACAGCCGACCCCAGCAGCCCCTCAACAACCTCCCTGGGCCCTATGAGGGCCCCAGACCTACAGGAGCACCATTCCAGTCCCCCAGAGCCCCGTGAGGGCCCCAAACCGAGGCAGAAGGCTTCCAGGACGGCAACAGAGCACCCCCATGACGGCCTCACAGCCGCCCGACGCCGCAACTCCTGAACCCCCCGCCAAGCCTCTGGACAAAACCAACACGGATGTCAAGTGTGTCCGGCCGCGCCCGCGGCCCCCAATGGGGCCTCGCCGAGGCTACGCCGGTGGCGTCTGCGGCCCTCGATGGGACCCCGCGGGGGCCCTTCGAGTGTTCCGTGACAGCCCCGCCGATCCTCTGGACAAAACCAACAAGGATGTCCATGTTGTCCAGCCGCGCCCGCGGCCCCCGATGGGGCCTCGCCGAGGCTACGCTGGCGGCGTCAGCGGCCCCCGATGGGGCCCTGGGGAGGCTCCACGAGCGTTCCAAGACAGCCCCGCAGAGCCCAACATGGCCCCGACACGGCCCCAGGGACGCCCGCGCTGTTCAACTTCGACGAGCTGTTCACCCACGGTGTGCGAGCCCCAGGTTCAGCACACCGTAGATTTACCCCACGGGTTCACACTAGTCAGCTACAACGCTGGGATCAGCGCGTGCGAGAAGGGCTATCAGTGGCAGCGGGCTCTGGCGCTGCTCAGTGAAATGTTGGAGGCGAAGTTGAATCCCGAAGTCATCGGTTACAACGCGGGGATTATCGCGTGTCAGAAGGGCGAGCAGTGGCAGCGGGTACTGGCGCTTCTCGGCGATATGCTGGGTGCGAAGGTGGAGCCCGACGTCACCAGCTACAGTGAGGCCGCAGACCTCCCAAATCTTCAGAACCAACATGGTTTCCAATGTCTTTGGCTTCTGAAGCGATTTGCCTTGATCTTGCCCCTGAAGCATATCATGCAGCATCGGAGTAGCTTGACGCGCTTTGGAGTCGATGTCCAGACACTCAAGAGGGCCCCAGGGTGCTCCATGAAGCTCCAAAGACGGTCCAATACTGCCCCCCAAGGGTCCCAGGACGTCGCAGCACGCCTTCGCATCACCAGCACCAAGCAGCAGGATGCAGCAAGCTTCAGCATGCCAGCAGCAACACACAGCACTAAACAACAGCGAACAGGAGCACCACTCCATAGCTATCAGCAGCACGCACCACCGAACAGCAGTCAGTTGCAGCAATCAGCATCGAGCAGTAGCGAGTTGCAGACAGCATATCTAAGCAGCGGCAGGCGGCAGCAAGCTACAGCGAGCAGATACGCAATCAATGAAGCAGGCACCCAAGAAGTCAGGCCAGCATACAGGCAAACACGGATTCAAGCAAGTTGCTGCATTGGGTGGCTCGCAACCACGCAAGCTGGAGAGCCCAAACGCAGGCAAGCAGCAGCAGCAGCAGCAGCAGCAGCAGCAGCAGCAGCAACAGCAGCAGCAGCAGCAGCAGCAGCAGCAGCAGCAGCTTGCAGTATGCAGCAGCAGGCAGTGGCAGCACGTATTAGCAACATCAGCACCAGGCATCACACATTGTCAGCACCAAGCCGAACCAAGGCGTGTCATGCACCAGGAAACGACGGCGATTGGCAGTGAGCGGACGATTAGCGCTGAAGCAAGCAGGCAGGCAAGCGAGATATCAGGTAAGCTAACCAGCATGCAGGTATGAAGGTCGGGACACGTACGCTGCACAGCACGCAAGCAGGCAAGCAATCCATATCCTTTCATGTGAGCAGGCTTTCGTGGACGCAACTGTTCACGGTCAGCCCTAGTCAGCTACAACGCTGGGATCAGCGCCTGCGAGAAAGACGAGCAGTGGCAGCAGGCTATGTCGCTGCTCTGTGACATGCAGGAAGCGAAGTTGGAGCCCGACGTGATCAGCTACAGCGCTGGGATCAGCGCGTGCGGGAAGGGCTCGCAATGGCGGCTGGCTTTGGCGCTGCTGCGAGAGATGCGGGAGGCGAAGCGGGAGCCCGACCTCGTCTATATCACAAATACCGGGCCAATTGTGTTCGAGATGGGGTCATTTACCAGACAGCCTACCTTTGGGCGGCGTCGCTTCGGCGGCTGCGCTGGGGGCCCTAGCCGTCCAGGGACCCCAGACGCCTCTCGGGTCGCCCCCACTCGGCCCCAGACCGACCTCAGAGGCTCCGCGCCCGCGCCCGAGAGCCCCCCCAGAGGCGCCAAGACGCGCAGGAGACCCTTCCCGACAGGCCGGAGCAAGTCTACAGAACAACCGAACATCCCAATCACATGTTTTTGTTGTTTGTTCTTGTTTATGCCAGCCAGCGTGGACCCCGAATGATGTGTTTCTAGCCATTTTTGCTGTGCAACAGATGTGGAGCAATGTCTGTGGTGCAATCTACGTGGTGCAATATTTGCGGTGCAATTTTGTTGTGCGATCTATGCTATGTAATCGATGTTGTGCAATTTATGTCGTGCGATATATGTTGTGCAATCTATCGAAGCCGCCTAAGGCGAATTACCGCCGCCCCCTGCCTTTTTGGAAGCGCCTGCGTGGCCGAAAGTTCTGTTTGAGCTTGGCCAAGCTATCGGGCCACGCGTTCCCCGAGTGGGTTTCGAAAGCATTCGGGGAACACGGAGTCGGGCGAGCTATCGGACCAGGTGGTTTCCGAGCTTTCGGGCCTCCTGGAGGACGTCTTGGAGGGGTATCAGGCCGTCTTGGAGGCCTATGGCGGGCCTTTTGGCCATCCTTCGGCCATCTTGAGGCCATCTGGGGCCGTCTTGGGTGCATCTTGGGGCCATCTTCGCCGTCTTGGAGGCCTTCTTGGCCGTCTTAGAGGCATCTCGGAGGCCATCTTGGCCGTCTTGGAGGCCATCTTGGCCGTCTTGGGCTCTTCTTGGGGCCCTCTTGGGGGCCCCTTGGCCTGTCATGGGGCCATCTTGGAGGCCTCTTGGGCGCTTTTGGGGCGATGTTAGGGGCCTCTTGTGCCGTCTTGGGCCGTCGGAGATCTGAAAAGAAGAAGATGCCAACATCCTGGAGGACGTCTTGGAGGCATCTTGGGCCGTCTTGGAGGCATTTTGGGCGTCTCTTGGGCCACCTTCGGCTCTCTTGTGGATATTTCTGCCGTCTTGGGTGCCATCTTGGTCGTCTTGGAGGTCATCTTGGCAGTCTTGAGGTATCGTGGACACCATCTTGGCCGTTTTTGAGACCTCTTGGGCCGTCTCGGGGCCCTCCTTGGGGCTGGTGTGAAGGCCTCTTGGGCCGTTCTGGAGCCAGGGCTCTGGGACTAATTTGGGGACTCCTTGGGCCGACTTAGGCGGTCGGAACACCAACACCGAGGAACAACAAACAATCTTCAACAACCTGGGGAAAATTGCAGATTTGGGCTTCCTCCAGCCTTCCTGGAGCACCTTTTGGACGCCTCTAGGGCAATCTTGGAACCTCTCGGGCCCATCTTGGGCCAGCTTGGCCGTATTAGCGGCCATCTTGGCCATCTTGAAGCTCATCTTGACCGTGTTGGAAGCATTTTGGAGGCCATCCTGGCCGTATTGGCGACCGTCTTGGACGTCTTGGAGGCCTCTGGGGCCGTCTTGGGGCCCTCTTGGGACCGTCTCGGGGGCCTCTTGGGCCGTCGTAGGGCCATCTTGGAGGCCTCTTGGGCGCTCTGGGGGCGGCCTGTCGTCGTGAGCCATCGGCAGGCTCGAAAAGGACAACATCCTTCAAAACACAAGAGAAACTGTTGATTTTGCTCTCGTGGAGGACCTCTTGGAGGCCTTTTGGGCCGTCTTGGAGGCCTCTTGGAGGCCTCTGGGGCCGTCTTGGGCCGTCTGAGAGGTTTCTTGTGCGAACTCGGAGGCATCTTGGTCTCTCCCGGGCCGTCTTGGAGGCCATCTTGGACCACCTTGGGCGAACATGGAGGCCATCTTGGGCCATCTTGGCCATCCTCGAGCCATCTGGAGCAGGACAAACTTTTGGAACCACCCTTTCCGGGGCATTCCGGGATCCCGGCGGGCAGGGCCGAAACCCCAGGTGGAGTTCTTTTGGAACAAGAAGCAAAACCATAAGCGAAAGGATTCAGCACGCCGGGCACCCATGTGATGAATCAACAGGGGGCGGCGGATCGAAGACGCCTACGGCGAGTCATTCCCGCCCCCTGCCCTTTCGGAAGCGCCTAAGTGGCCGAACGTTGTGGCCAGAGCCCTGCCAAGCTATCGGACCAGGTGTTCCCCGAATCGGTTTGGAAAGCCTTCGGGGAACACGTGGGGGAGGACGGGGAAGAGGAGGAGTGAGGAATGGGCGTGTTCGGGGCCCCTTGGGGGCTCTTGTGAGCTTTTGGAGGCGTCTTGGTGCCTGATGGCCGAAGGTTGGGTCAGATCCTCGCCAATCTTTCGGAACGAGTGTTCCCCGAATCGGTTTGGAAAGCTTTCGGGGAACATGTGGAGGAGGTTGGGGAAGAGTAGGAGGGTGAGGAAAAAGGGGAAGGGAGGAAGAGTCCTCTTGAGAGCCTCTTGAGGCACTCTGGGGCTCAATTGGGCCATCTTGGCGGTCTTGGAGGACTTTTTGTTTGGACCGTCATGTAGGCCAACTTGGAGTGATCTTGGGCTCTCTTGATGCTAATTATCTTGGCCATCTTGGACGCATCTTGGAGGCCATCTTGGGCCATATTGGCCGTCTTGGAGGCGTCTTGAGACAGTCTTGGAGGCCATCCTGGGCCGTCTTGGAGGGATCTTTCGTGGACTTTGAGATCCTTAATTGTCTTTCGAACCACTTTGCGAGGATCATAGCTTTTCGTCCGAAATTGGCTCGCTTGATGTTGGATTGTGTCATAGGCATTTGTTCCCAGAAGGTCATCTTGGCCGCCTGGAAGCCATTTTGACCCTGTCGGGCCTTCCTGGAGGACGTCTTGGAGGGCTCTTGGGCCGTCTTGGAGGCCTCTTGCGGGCCTTTTGGGCAGCCTAAGGCCATCTTGAGGCCATCTGGAGCCGTCTTGGGTGCATCTTGGGGCCATCTTCGCCGTCTTGGAGGCCTTCTTGGCCGTCTTGGAGGCATCTTGGAGGCCATCTTGACCGTCTTGGAGGCCATCTTCGGCGTCTTCGGGGCCATCTTGGGCCGTCTTGGGCTCTTCTTGGGGCCCTCCTCTTGGGGGCCTCTTGGGCAGTCATGGGGCCATCTTGGAGGCCTCTTGGGCGCTCTTGGGACGATATTGGGGGCCTCTTGTGCCGTCTTGGGCCGTGTTGGGGGCCTCTTGTGCCGTCTTTGGCGCTCCGGCGCCCCCGCCGAGCTCTTCGAGGACCGCCCCCCGGGGCGTACATCGGCGCCTGTCCTGTCCCATCCTCTGCGCACGTGCTCTCCGCGAGCTGGCCTGCGGCGCCACTTGCACCGGGCAGGCCCGCCTGGCCCGCACTCGGCCGCTCGGCCCGGCAGGCCGCGCCCTTCCCAGATGGTCTGGTACCGGAAATTTTCGGTAGCGATTTCGACGCACCCCGAATTTCGGTAGCGACCGGATCTTCGTTTGAGGCGTTGAAATAGCGGATTTCAGAACGCTCTGATACCGGTATTGGGCGCTACATTTCGGTATTTCGGTAGCGACCGATCTCTGCGGAGCGCTACCGGAAATTTTCGGTAGCGGACCATCAGGGATATACACGTACGCCAGAGAGGAGCCCCAATCAGTGGAAGATTTGCGCTGAGGAGATCGACCGGGAGTCCGGGAGCCCGGGAGCCCAGAACCCACCGAAATCGGCCCAGAACCAATAACCCGGAACCCGGGAACCCGGAGCCGGGCACCCGGGAACCCAGCCTGCCACCAAAATCGGCGGGAAATGTTCGCCTAATCTTTCAGACTTCCGCAAGGACTCCTTCCGTGCAAGCGCTGGTTGGGGAATCTAGGTGTTTTTTTTTCGACTTTCAGATCCGTTGGCACTGCGCCTCTGTCTTCGCTGACCGTTGTTCCTCTTCCTCCCTCGTCCGCTCTCCTTATTCGGGGGAGCGTAAGACCCGGGTTTGCCAGGACTCGGGTTCGCCATCGTTTTTTGACGACCGCGCCTCGGATTTTGACGAGGAGGAGCTTCGTGGGATGTCTGCAGCGGGAGGCCTCGTCAAAATGCAGGCTCGGCCTCGTCATTTTTTTGACGACCTCGTCGGGGATTTCCGAGTCCCCCGTACCCGGGTCTTACGTCTCCCCGATCCTTATGTTCTGTTCTCGGCTCGTGTGGGCTACTGGGCGCGCGCCGCTGTTGGCCTCCGCACCCACGGGCTCTCGCCCCGTACAGATACTGGGCGCCTAGGTAGGTTCGGTCCCTGTTGCAGGCGGTCTCGCCCCGTCCGCTCTCCTTTGCTTCTTCTCCTCCTGCACTCACCACCCACCAAACCACCCCAACCCAACCCGAAGGCCAAAATTTATCCTCGATTTCCAGTGGGGGGGGGTCGGGAAACATTGAAAAAACACATGGAACCCGTACCCCCCCCAACCCGAAATTCGGGTCAAATTCGGGTCTTCGGGTTGGGTTGGGGTGGTCTGGTAGGTAGTCATGCACCGCTTCTGGGCATACCTCGTTTTGGCTTGGACTCAGGTCTTGCCTCACCGGGCCTGTCTCACACGCCGTTGCCCCCGTAGCCTACAGACCTTGTGCTGCGTTTCTCGCATGGGCCCATGGACCTTGTGGCGTCCCCACGCGTTCCTCCGTCGCACGCTGTGGCACAGCTCCGCTGTGGTGTTATGCAGTGCATGCCGGTGGGGTCGTCGCTTGCCGGAAAAAACTCTCGCCCCTCTCTCCTCGGCCGTCGCTCCTCCCTGCTCGTCAGCTACAGCTCTGCCATCAGCGCGTGCGAGAAGGGCAAGCAGTGGCAGCGGACTCTGTCGCTGCTCACCGAGACGTCTGAGGCGAACATGAAACTCGACGGCAATGTCTATACCCTTGGGGTCAGCGCTTGCGAAAAAGCCAGCTGTCTGTACCCTGGACGCTGGTTCCCCCCTGGTCCGAGCAGAGCTCTCCTGAAAGGCCTTGTCCTAGCGTCAACCAGAGCATGAACGCTCGTGGTCATTCATCGCACACGAGCCCAGTCAGGATGTCAGCAGATGGGTTAGCTCCAGTCAGCTGCAGCGCTTGGCACTGCTGAGCGAGATGCGGAAGGCGAAGCTGGAGCCCGACGTCATCTCCTCTACAATGCAGGAGCCCACGCGTGCGAGAAAGGCCTGGGGGTACGACACATGCTAGGGCGCTGAGCGGCATACGTGGGCGAGCACTGGGGCCCTCGGTGGAGCTCCGGAGCTCCCTATGGGGGTACGCAGCGTGTGAGGGGTGTGCCTTCGTGGGCGCGTGGCGGCGTACATGGGCACGCACTGGGGCCGTAGGTGGAACTCCCCATGGGGCACGATCCGCGTGAGGGGTGTGCTGGAACGTGCGCACCGCGGCACGCGCACTGGGGCCGCGCGTGGAGCTCCCTCCTGGAGCCGGAAGCGTGTGGGTGGTGTTGCGGAGTCGGCGTGGGGCGGCGCGCGGGCCACGCCTCATGGGCCCGCAGATGGAGCTGCGCATGGGGGCACGAAGCGTAGTGGGATGCGGGTGCGGCGATTCAAAAGGAGGACCCAACAACACAGGAGGGTTGAGGCAGAGAGATCATTGAAGACTTTGGCTGGTTTTCACCACTTCCCACTTCTGGCTCCGGATCGCTCTGCGAAGCGCCCGAGGCACCTCCAAGAGGGCCCCTGAAGATCATACGAGCGCCAATGAGGGCCATGACGCCCCCAAGTAGGCCCAGGATGGGCCGGGCCAGTGCCCAAGATGGCCCCAAGGTCCCCCCGAGCGCCCCCAGACCCTCCCCACAACAGCACCAATAGGCTCCAAAAGAAGCCTAGAAAGCCTGATGAAGCTTGCGGGGGCCGCAAGGGAGCCCCAGAAGCCCAAAGAAGGCCGCAATAATGCCCCAAGGTGGCCCGAAGAGGGCCCCATAAGCGACCCGGGAGGAGACCAAGTGTTCAGCCACTTTTGCGCCGAGGCAATTGGGAGACTCGTGTGCTGGTGGCCGCTTCTCAAGCCTCCCTCCTCGCTTGTCGCCTCTCTCCTCGCTCCACGCTCCTCGCTTCTCACCTATTGCTCCTCGCTCAGCCCCCATCGCTCCTCGCTTCTCGTCCCTCGCTTCTTGCTCCTCTTCTCACTGCTCCTCTCTCCTGGCCCCTCGCTCCTCCGTCTTGGCTACTTGCACCTCCCTCCGTCCCTCTCTCCTATGCCGTCGCTCCTCCCTTCTCGCTTCTCACTGATCGTTCCAGGGTGCTCTCGCGAGCAGCAGGTTGTGCCAGCTAGCAGCAGTAGCGACAAACAGCACCCTGAAGCATCAAACGGCGACAGAAAGCAGCAGCAGCACGCAGCACGCAGCACGGAGCAAGTAACAGCCGCAGCAGCGGTAGCACACACCAACAACAACAGCAATCAAGAGCGTGCAGCAGGCAGCAACATCTTGCAGCAGAACGCAGCAAGCAGCATTGGCAATCAGCATAACCATTCAGCCATAAGTAGCATCAGCAAGCAACCGGCTAATATTATGAACAGCCGTAACAGAGAGCACGCAGCAGCACACAGGCGCGCTGCGACAATTAGCCAGCAGCAGCACGTAGCAGCGTCAAGTCGCATCAAACAGCAGTCAAAAAGCAGCACGGAATTGCCAACACCAGCACGCGGCGGTCAAACATGAAAAAAACATGTTTACAGAAAATTGTGGCAAGCAGCACCAGCCATCAGCAAACGGCAGGAAACGGCTGCGAGTGGACGGGCAGACAAGGAAGCCAGCAACACAGAATACAGGCGATCCGGCCATCACTGGGCTTGCAACTACGCAAGCGGGGCATCATGCGAGCAGATAAGGGCAGATAAGCAGGCAAGCCTTCCTAACCCTTGCGTTCGACTCCGCTTTCGTTGACGGTGGTCCACAGAGCCCCCCTGACGGCTTCCCCAGGCTCCCAAGCGCTCTTCCGAGCCCTTCTCTCCTCGTCCCGTTCTCCTCGCTGTTTGCCTTTCTTACTCCTCGCTGCTCGCACCTCTCTCCTGGCCCCTCGCTCCTCACCCCTGGCTATCAGCTCCTTCCTCCTCCCTCCTGGCATCTTCCTTTTGCTAGTCCACGTGGCCCCACGAGGACCTCAAGAGTGTCCTAGAGGGTCCTACGACGGCTCCTTCCTCCCTCGAACGGCGGGCAGTGGCGGCGGGCCCTGTTACTGCTGAGCAAGATTCGTCTGTCGAATAGTAAGCCTCACGTCCTCCCATCGTTGTCGGTTACAGCGTTAGAATCAGCGTGTGTGGGAGAGGTGGGTAGTGGCAAAAGGCGTCGTCGTTGCTGGGAGAGTTTGGGACAGCAGTTGGAGTTGGACGTAATCGTTTATGGTGGTTCGTTTTCCATGTGCGAGCAAGCTGGCGAATGTGAATGGCAGCAGGTGTTGACACTGCTTAGCGGGTTGTTGGAGGCGATGGTTTGATTTTCAGGAGAGCAACTCGATTGCGGTACAGCGAGGTGGCCATCAGATGCGAAAATATGTAGAAGCCTGTACTCTTGCTGAGTTGAACGTGCCCAGTAAGCGTCAGCAGGGCAATCCTTTGACATTTGGGGTGCGGAACCTGTGCCCAGCGTCTTCTCTATCATATCGGCGGATCGGCGTGTAGCAGAAGTGCGAGCAGTGTCAGCGGGCTTTGGCGCTGTTGAGCGAGATGTAGGAGGCGACGTTGGAACCCGAAGTCATCACATATAGCTGGTGGACGTGCACCTGCGAGGTTGGCGAGCTGTGGCACTAGTCTCTGTGGCTGCTCAGCGAGATGAGGCGGACGAAGTTGGATCTGGACGTGGCCTGCCTCAGAACTGCGATGGCGTCTCTGCTGCGCAGACATGATATCACAGGCTAGTCAGCGCAGCATGCGGATTGGTGCACACGCGAGGGGCGGACAGTGGCAGCTGGCACTGTAACTTGTGACCGACTTGCAAAAATCAAAAGAGGGATCACGACATCGTAAGCTACAGCGCCGAGGCCAGCGCCCGCGAGAAAGATGGCTAGTGGCAGCAGGCCTTGTCGCTGCCCTCCCCTCCCTCCCCTCATCTCCCCCCGCTCCCCTCAGTCCGTCCCTCCCTTCCTAGTGGGGATGCGGGACTGTCTGGCTGAGTGTGCGTCACAATTCTTCACGCTTCGCGTACCACCACCAGGTTGACAGGCCCGTGGCCTGGACCTCTCAGCTCGGCGACTGCGAATCCGCGTCCGCCCGCGACCAAAAAAAAGTACCACCACCAGCCTCAGTATTTCCCAACGGGAACCGGGTGTGCGACTTTGGTTTCGCCACTCAGTGCACCAGTTTGGACCTTTCGGCACGCTTGACAGTCGTCGCAGATACTGGCTCGCCGCCTCCCTGGTCCCATCCTGGTATGCGGCTCGCGCCATTTTGGCCGCGCCCCAACCTCGGTTGGTCAATTTGCACGTTGCCCTGGTTCAGCTCCCCGGCGGCCGCAGCCTGCATCCCCCCACCCGCCGGCCCTGCCCGCCGTGGTGATGCCTGAGGCTCCGCCGGCTTTAGGTAATTCGTCTTTGCGCGGCCCGCTGTCTTGAATCATATTCGGCTATCGTGAGCCGCCTTGTAGGCCGTCTTCGAGCATCGGAGGTCCTCTTGGAGCCTTCTTGGGCCATCTTGGACGCTTGAACTCCTCGTGGAGGCCCCCAAACACAACCTCAGGGAGGGGAGGGGGAGGGCTCCCCTCCCCGAAGTGAAGAGGGTTCTGGAGGAGGGAAGGAAGAACTCGTTAGACCACCTTAGCCCAAAGGGCTAGTGGGGTCCCTCTGCGTCAGCGAAGGTGTCCTAGTTGCTGGCCGCCGTCGTCCTCATCTCCTCGCTCCTTGATTATCCTGCTCCCCCCTCCTCCTGCTGCCCCTCTGCTCGGTCGCCAGCACCTTGACTCAAGTCCTGTTCCCCAGTTCGTGTTTGAGATTTCCGCCTTCTAGCCTCAGTCATGTTTTACAGATTCAACGCCATTGGCTGTTGGGCCGTTCGATTTTGCACCGCGTCCGCGCTGAAGACTTGTGGAAACCGCCACGACATTCATGTTAGGCTTCTCAGTTCGCGTGGCTTGCTGACGCTATGCAAGCATGCATCCAAGCAACCGTAAGAGCGGCGCACACATACTGCTTCTGGATTTGAAAAAAGAAGAGAACAGTCTTGGACACGAGACTATGCTTACAGTGGCAGCATCAAGCCCGCATGCCGGAAGGAGGAGGGAGATGAGACGGAGGGAAAGCACGAGTATGGAATTGCTGCTGTCACCCCAATACTTTGTCTCACGTGAGCACCCGCTTCACGCTCGTAATCGGAGGTTCTACGTTAAGGCCCACTGCACGGTTGAGTGCTGTGGAGTCGCCAGGCTCGCCATCGATGCGACTGGATCAGGCGGCTCGCAAAGAATGTCGCAGATGGCTCGGATATGCTTGCCGAGACGACACCGATACCCTCGGTCTGGGCTGCCACCTTCACGTTCATAAAGTCGCAGGGGGCTCAGAGGCAGACGGTGTCCAAAGTTCGGCTTTGCGGAAGGCTGCGCCGAGTTTCCCGCAGCGTTTGCGCAGCGTTTCTTTGACCGGGCCTGTGACTTCAGAGTCAAGTGCACAGGTATTCGAAAGCTTGAGCATACGCAACCCGTCGTGCATCTATATATATGTGTATATATATATATATATATATATATATAAATGTATATTTAAGTAATGGAGGATTTGACCAACAGGGCTAACCTCAGAGCGTTGGCAAGTTTCAATTCCTGGCCTCTCTAACGGGCAGGGGACATGACCGTCACCGCACCTACGAGGCCATGGGCGCAATGCCCATCGTGCCCAGTGATTCGCACGAGCTTGGCAAGCGGAGCCAGTTCAACGTAGTGGAACTAGAACCTCATGCATGGGACAGACTCGCGGGCGTCACGATTCAGAATAAGTTTGAGGAGGCGCCAGGGCTGCCCGACGACTGCTCGATTCTGCAGGCAGAGCATCCCGTCACCGTACCTTGATTGTGAGCCAGTGGCCTTTTGGAGACCTCATGAGATCTCTTGGGGGGCCTTCCGGGGGCCTCTTGGAGGACTCTTGGGGGCTTCGTGGAGGCATCTTGGGCGCTTGTTGGGGTCCTGTGAATGTCTGTGAGCGCCGCTGGGCATTGTGATTCATTATTAATGCCTGTGCGACTGTGAGCGCACGTCTCGCGTTCAAGCTCGCGTGAGCTCTTATCAATGCTTGTAAACCGTTGTCAGCGCGTGTGAACGCTTGTGAGTTGCGGTAAAGCGCCTGTGAGGATTTGTTGGCGCCAGCGGTCGCCTTCGAGCGCCTGTGAGCGCTCGTTAGTGCATGCGTGCGCGTGTGAGCGCTTGTCAGAGCCTGTCAGCGCAGGCTGAGAGTGGCGATGGGAGAACACCATCAGGGTAAGCATGCTCGACGAGTTGGGTTTCACACGATCCGCCGTGTGTGTCTGCCGCATGCCCCTTACGGCTTCTTGAGTTGCCCAACGAGGATCTGGATCTGAATATGGTGGGAGCCGTCGTTGCTCGGCGGAGGTCGTAGTCTGTTCCTCTGCCTCAGGGGTGCTGCCGCTGCCAGCCGAGGTTGTGCCCATCGGCGCCCGTCCTGGTTTCCTCCTCGGACTGGTCCTGAGGGGTGCCGTCTGCGATCGCATCGATGGGAGTGCCGTGGAGGCTGCCGTCCATGATGCCCTGCTGGAGTGCCACGGCATCAGCAGCAGCAGTTTCTGGGTTGCTCTCCGCAGAGTGCTCAGGTGTCGGCGGTGCGGCAACCGCAGTACCTCTCCCCTCGCATTCGACGGGCGGCCATCGCGCAACACAAATCTGAATCATTATGTGTAAGCTTATGGCTGAGCACACGAGGTTGAAGTGCCGCCCACGTCTATTTCTGGTTCGCCGCTGGTTGCGCCGGCCAACCCTGCTGGTGGCTCCTGCCCTGATGCGGTTCTCCACAGCGTCACGCTCTGCGAGTTCACTGACAGCGACGCCTTCGGCGCGCTCTTTCGCCTCGAGTGCGTGGGACTCCTCATCGCCCTCCTCATCCACGCGTCCTGCTTTTCCTTATCCTCCTCGTCACTTCCCTCCTCCTCGTCCTCCTCGATCTCATCCTTGCTAGCGCTCTCCTCGCCCTCGTCCTCGTCTGCGTCCTCCTTGCCCTCGTCGTCGTTTTCGTCGTTTTCGTCGTCGTCGTCGTTGCTGTCGTCGTCTTGATCGTCGCTCCCGTCATCGTCACCGTATTCGTCGTCGTCGTCGTCGTCGTCGTCGTCCGCCTTCGCTCTCGCCATGACCTTCCAGGCAGCCTGAAGTCCCACAGCCGGGAGCGCGTGCCAATCCGTGCTGGTACTGGGTATGGGCAGCGGTGCCCTCAGACAGCTCCGCTCGGCAGAGGGTGTAAGAGAGAGGTGGAGCAGGAGGAGACGGATGAACATAACGAGGATGAGGAGGAGGAGGAGGAGGAGGAGGAGAAGGATGAGTAGGAGGAGACTCGGGGGTGAACGCAAGAGGAGGAGGAGGAGGAGGAGGAGGAGGAGGAGGAGAAGGGAGATGATGCTGATGCTGATGATGATGATGATGGTGATGATGAGGATGATGATGATGATGCTGATGAGTGCTGATGCTGATTATGATG